>PVIH01018852.1:0-37210 GCA_004025045.1 Sigmodon hispidus
CACCAAGCCACCTAGCCACCAAGCCACCCAGCTACCCACACAAATAGCTACCCACACAGTCACCCAGCCACCCAGTCACCTAACCACCCAGCCACCCAGGCACACAGAGACCCAGCCACACAGCCACACAGACACCTAGCCATCTAGCCACAGAGCCACAGAGCCACAGAGCCACCCACCCAGCTAACCACACAGCCCCACAGCTACCTAGCCACCTAGCCACGCAGCCACCCAGTCAGAACAGAGCAAGAAGGAAATAAAAACATATAGAATAGAGAAAGGTAGATGAGGTAACTTAAGAAAAATTGGCTAGAAACAAGCAAAGTTCAGGCTAAGAATAAGTCTCCACTTATTACAAATTAATAAAATTAATTAATAATAATAATTAATAAAAAATTACAAGTGTATGTGTGGGAGAATGTCTGACTGTGAATGTGAGTAATATGGGTGTGAGTGTGAGCTTGTGTGTGTGTGTGCGTGTGTGTGTGTGTGTGTCTGTGTGTGTCTGTGTGTGTCTGTGTGTGTATGCAGGTTCACTGAGGAGGCCACTCTCAGATACTTTAGAGTTAGAGTTTCAGGTAGTTGTGAGCTGCCCATACAGGACTTGGAAGGAATCTTGGTTTCTGTGAAAGAGCAGTCCGAACTCTTAACTTCTGAGTCATGTCCCAGCCCCCATGTTATCTCCAGTTTAAACTCACCACCTTCCTTATGCCCCAAGAAGAGAATCAGACTTTGCCTCAGAGCTTTGAAGCAACACATTGACTTGTCTCTGAAAGTGCTAAGATGATATATTCTCCCAATACAGGATGCTCTGTGTACATTGAAAAACCAATTGAGTAATGTAACCATCTCGTCAATTATGCTAGCTAGATTTGAGAAGTTTGGTGCAACTTCTCTGTCAAAACTTGTTCTCTTTTAAATTAAAGATGACTTCTTACCTTAAACCTCATAAAACAGCTTATACACATCACACTTTTCTTCTATAGGTTCATCATTTCTCTCACACTTCCCAGTGCTGAAGAAAAGGATTTTCACTGGATTGAGCCTCTGGTAGTCTCTGAAGCCATGTACTCCTCTAAGCTCTGACATCAAGCCCCATTTAAAGCAGGACTCCCACCTCTCTATCGAGAGAGATCTCACCTTTGTCTTATCTCCCTTCTCCCCCTTCTTCACTTCTTAAACCATCTCTGCTATTATAACTTCTCTTTCCATATGCTAGACTACCATTTACCAACAGTACATAGTGAAACAGTGAGTTACCCACATCCTCTGTAGATCATATAGAAATGCGCTCCTGGAAAGAAGCAGTCACAATATATGTATTGTTTGTAAGCCAATAAATTCCTAACAACATAACATGGACTTCTGGCTGTCCAGCTCCTGAAGACAGGTCCATGTAACCCATTTCTAACACTGAGGCCACAACTCTTGGATGTTTCACAGCCATCTAAACTAGCATCATCAACTGGGGACCAAGAGGTCATTGTTTTTAGAAACAAACTATCAAAATATTGCATTAAAATTGTAGTCACTATATTTTAAGTAGTTACATTACCATCACCTAGTAATGTTTGTTCATTTCTTTTCTTCATAGATCAAGAAGTCACTAAGTGATTTTCTAAAATAGCTTGCAGTTCCTGGAGCTATTATTAGGCTTTACGTCCTTATGCATCATTGCTCTTATGATTCATGAATATTTGTTCTTATATTGAAAGTTGTTTTCTTTGCAGCACAATTTGTATAACCAGCTTTTCCATATGTAGACATATACTTACATCCTTTAAACACATTTATTTTTAATTTCAATTTATGTGTATGCATATGTATGTCTGTGTGTAGAGATACTGCTTATTTATATGTTCCTGCAGAGATGATATGGATCCCCTGAAGCTACAGTTAAATATATTTGTGAGCAGACTAATGTAGATTCTGAGAAACAAACTCATATTCTCCAGAAGACATGTTCTTAGCAGCCATTTCTCTAAGTCCTTTAAGATTTTTGTGTTCTGGTTTTGTGTTTGGTATTTTTGTTTGTTTGTTATTGTTACATCTATTAACACATTATGTTTAAGTGGTACTGTGTGTACTCCAGAACCCAAGTGAAGTCCAGAGGACACGCAATGGTGATCAGTTCTCTTCCTTGACCATGTTGAACATAAGTCATGAGGCTTAGCAGAAAATAACTACCTGCTGATTTATATCATCATACTCATATAACTACACTTTAAGTTTACAGCTGAAACCAAGCCTACAATTACCTACATTCACTAGGAGATTAGCTTAGAAGGCAAAATCATTTTGGGAAATTAATCACTTTCATCCCCTGTGTCAGCATTTTCACAGGAAAATGGCAATTTAGAAATGATTTCTTGGTTAATCTTATTGGGGGTGGCAGTGCAATCAGAAGCCAAATTGCAGGATCTTTCAACATCTGAAGGAAACTGTGGTATGTTTTCTTTCTTCTTTTTTTGAAATTTCCCTTAGTTTTGAAGTAGAATTTAATAGTGTAGTATATTAAAAATCCAACTAAGTATAAGAGCAATCAGCCAGCTGCAAAGTATACATGTTATTATTAGATTACAAATTTTGACTTAGACAGATTTTTATTTTTGTCATCTTTCCATGAAGTAATTCATTTTAAATATATGACAATAATTTTCACATCTAACAATAAAACAAGGTTACATCTTCATTAGGAGAGATCTGTGTGCTTTTGAGTATTTTTCTGTTTTTTTATATTTTCTTTCTTAAAGAAAACATGATTTATTTACTTAAGTCCAAATACATTTGTAATTACTTTATATGTGATATCATGCCATTGTTTTCCACTACCATTTGGTAAGTATATCATTATAACAATTGACCTTTCCCCAACTATGCTGTCTCCATTTTAATAACAGCTTTTTATTAAAGAACATTAATATAAGTAATATGAACTTAATAATGTAATTCACTTTGTTGGTAGTTACTATATGCTAACCAATGTGAAAAATTTACAAACATGTTCCTTTATTCAGAGCAATAATTTAGTTTATAAGGTAAATGTATGTGACATCAAACAGAAGATTAAAGTGGTGTAATTTTAATAGTGATTTGTGAATACTAGACTTCTTATACAAGGATCCATAGGGAAGTTAATAATTCCATAAGAGATCTGCTAGCATAGATGTTATGACTTCACTGTTTTGGAAAAAGATGAATGGGTTTTACACTTTCCACAATGTCAAAAATTATTGAAAAACAATAAATACAACTATATATTTAAGTATTTGTAGTAGGGTGTGTGTATGCATTTGTGTGTGTATGTGTGTGTGTTGTACATATATAGAATGGCTACGAAGGATTAAAGAGGCAAAACTTAAAAACCTAACACTGAACAACTGATACAAATCCATATAAGTCTGAGGTGGTAAAATAAGCCAGTTGTAGGGTCCACATAAAATAATGGGAAAATGGGTGGAAGGATGGGTGGATGGATAGGTGGATGGGAGATCCTACCTAGGAGAACAAGAGAACAGACTCCAATTCAAGTACAGAGTCAACAGCAGAGATGAAGTCTAGATGAAGCATTTGGAATAGTATGTTTCTGTAGGTTCCTTCACTGCCACTCCAGGTGATGAGATCATAGTCCAGGGAGTGCTGTCACCATAGCAGTACTTGGCGTCCCTTTATGGTGGCACTCACTCAGATGAGGGAGTCATACACTTTTCCTGCCTGGCATGTCCCATAAGTTCTTGTTGCTTGTTTTTCTGGTGTGAGTTTAATATATCCATGTGCTCCTATAGTTCCGACTTATCCTGATAAAAGGATGTAAACCTTTTTAAAACAGAAAAAATTCACTTATCATTCTGTGACATTTGGATGGTGATAGACACATGGTGCCATTTCATGTGCCCACACAGATGCAGTCATTTTCTATTCTCAAAAAAAAAATGGGCAAAACATCATTAAAGAACGCAGTTTTTCATCTAAGAATCCACAAGATGTCCCAGGCTAGGACTCGAAGCAATAGTGAAGAGGGTGCCTAAACAAGACTTCCCCTATAATCAAATGAATGACCACCGTGCCATTATATAACCTTCATCTATCAAGGTATAAAGGCAGAAGCAGAGATCCATAGCTAAGCACCATGTTGAGTTCCCAGTCCAGCTGAAGAGAAGGAGGAGAGAGTATATGAGCAAAGTACATCAGGTTCATGAGGAGACCCACAGAGAAGTCTGACCTGAGCTATTAGGAGCTTACTAACTCTGAAATGACAGCTGAGGAAACTTCATTGAAAGGAATTAAACCCTCTGAATGTAGATGACAGTCAAATAGTGTGGGCAGTTTGTGGAGCCTCTTGCAGTCAGACCAGAGTATGTTCCTGGTGCATGAACTGGCTTCTCAGAGCCCATTCCTTACAGAGGAACACCTAACTCAGCCTTGATAGTAGGATGAGGCACTTAGACCTACCTCAACTGAATATGCCAGACGGAACTGACTCATCTTGAGATTCCCTCTCCTCCCTGAGGAATGGATAGGGAGCGGGGGAAGGAGGCTGAGGGAGGACTGGGTGGAGGGGAGGGAGGAGGAGCAGTCCAGGGTATGAGAAAAAACATTTTAAATAAAAAATATTTTTTAAAAAAATCAGTTTTTACACCATAGAGAGTAATTTAAGGCAGCCCTGGATTTTCTTGCTTAAGACAAAAAAGAATTCAAGCCTCTATAAAATTTAAACATTTTAAGTAAGATCTAAGAAAAAAAAAAAGCTTGAGTCTTTCAAAAGACATAGTTGTCATGTGAAACAAAGCATGAAGATTACTGAGTTTGTGATATGCACATCATTGAGCCAATTTGATTAGGGTAGAACTATTACTTTTTCTGTGGTCCTATAGTGTGACAAGGTATGAAAAATTATATTAGTTAAAGCCACTGATGCTTCAGACAGCACACCAATAAGAAAGTAAACATTTGTGACCTTTAGTGAGACTGTCCTTTCTTAGGCTAAAACTCTAAAGATCAGCAGGAGGCATACATGGAATTTCCATGTTCACTGAGATCATAAAGAAATGAATGGAAGAGTTTTGTAGACTTCTGTGCACCACTGTATATCCACAACAATAAATCTCTGACCGTTTAGCATTGTGACTATTCTCAGGTTGAGAGAGCTCATGGAAGAAAAAGTAAAAATAAAAATAAACAGATAGCATGAAAGAGCAAAAGAGAAATAATTTAATATTGCCTTCTGGGACAATTTTGGAAATGATAATGTGTTATCAGATTCATTTTGTTTTTCCAGCAACAAAGAAATCTATTTTTTAAACCATAGTAATTACATAATTATATGTGTATATATATATATATATATAGTGTGTGTGTGTATGTGTGTGTGTGTGTGTGCACCTTCACACATGTGCCATGGTGTGAGTATGAAGATGAGAGTATAATTTGAGGATAGCATAAGTTTTGACTTAACCATAAGGTTTCTGGGGATTGAACTCAATTTGTTGGTCTTGATATCAAACCCCTTTACCCATTGGACTATACTGCCTGGCCAAAAACAAAATATTATAAACTTAGATATGAGAACATTATTTCTTTTTAATAAGAAGAATCAAATCAATTTACTTGATATATAACATTATATATCATTATTAATTACAGATTATTATAATATTTATTACAGATTAAAAATAGATAGCTGATAAATAATAAAAATTATATATAATGATGCTCATATTCCTTAACTTATTTATGACTGAATACATATCATGGACATGAGGGGACAATATCTCATCTTTTCCATGCCTCATCTCCTTAGTACAGAAATTTATCAACCCAATTAGAATAAAATGGGATACCCATCAGCCTCATCCTTGAGTTAGAATTATACCCTAGGTTTCTATAAATTCATTTTTAGACTTTAAAAAATTATAATGTTAGCTAATCTGGTAGAGAATCTACTGAGGAAGTAGAAAATGAGGACATCAGATAAATGTTAAACTGATGACTAGTTTTATCTTTAGCTATATACATAAGTGAAATACATTAAATAATTGGTCCAGATATGGCTTGACAGTGACCTTTAAGATTTCATGTGCAAAATAATTTTATTTAATCTTTCAAAATTCACTGTTTTTCTAATGTCCATTTTCTATGAGTGTTGAGTATGTGTGCAGTGCTTGCCTATGTATTCACATGCACATGTAGTATACTCTGTGCGACTGCATGTGGAGGTGAGAGGTCACTATCAGTCATTTTTCTCTGTTGATTTCAAATTTATTTATTTTTTCAAACAAGGAAATTGAACATGGAGCCTCTGTTCTCTGCCATACTGAGATTCTGCTGTCACCAGACTGGAATTACTGTCATGCCAGGTTTTAAATGCATACTAAGAACCCAAATTCAGAATCTCTTGCTTTCTTAGCAAGCACTTTACCCATACTTCATTCCCCACCCTTTGACTCTTTCAATAATTCCTTCCATTGAAGGCGTAGTGATAATGCAAATTTTTTTGTCCACTTTCAGTCACCAAGTTCTCATGAAGATTATATACATCTGTAGCACATAGAGACTTCTCAGAAAATTTAAATATCTGGAAGTACTGTGCATTTATTTTATCTAACTTTCCTTTGTCTGTTTTGCATAATGCTTCTGAAATTCACATACACAAGCCAGCAGAGATTAGCTGCTATGCTTGCTTGATTTTTTTTTCACATTTGAAAAGAGTCTAACAAATGTCAATCATGCTATTCAAATGGGAGCAAGAAAATGATCAGATGTTGAAGTAATAATAAAATAAAAACTTTCAACAAATTGTGCTGTTTTCCCGTGACAATTTATAGGTTCCTGTTCTGTCTAACATGAGAAGATAAAAATTCATTGAAGGGAGTGCTGAAGACTGACTTACTCAGGGTGAAAACCAAGACAGCCTCATCTCTCTCATCTGGGAACAGACAATACAATTTCTTTTTAATAGAAAAGCAATCATTTGCTTTATTTTATAATCTCTGATATTTAAAATACAACTCATTAACATCTACATCAGCAGAAGCCTCTGTTCAACAGTGCTTTGTAAAGAGCAGACAGATGGAAGACCTGTGGAGTGGCTGCCCATAACTCTAGGAGACCGGGCACTGAGGAAGGGCTGCAGAGTTGGGACCTGAGGAAACTGCATTGCCACAGTGTATCAGATTGGCCAGAAGACAATGCCTTTGTGTTTCACAGCTTTTGCACTTAGGTTTCAGATATTTTATTTTATACAGAACAGCGATTTATTTTTTAAAAGTTATTCCTATTTAGTCCAGTGTTGTAGAAACAATATAATCACATTTAGAATGTGTATTCTCTAAAAAATGTCATTAAAAAAACTTAATGATACCATTTCAACAAGAAGAAAGAAGTTTCTCATTAGTGAATTGCATTGGAATAAGTGACAATAGATGCTGAGTAGCTAAAATAACCACCACTAATATCTACAACATAAATAAATTATTATCTGTCATAGACTAAGTCTGAATAAATTAGGTTTTATGGCAAAATTTCAAAACATGGACATATATTTTCAGTTGATTTTAAATGAGAAATTTAATAATTAGAATAAACATAAACCCCTAATAATCATAAAAATTTCTAAACTAAGTATAAATATATGAAACAGAGAATGAACAATTATTCAGCAAATTGTGTCTTCCATTTTGTTACATCTCCTTTATAATTGCAAAGAAGTTTGACACTTTTCTGAAATTAATGGGACTAATGTTTCTCTCCTTGTCTCTGAAAGGATGTGTTTGCATCTCAAGTGGCTAATAACGTCATGTGTTAGATTTTACTCTTATAATAATTAAGAAATAGTCATATTAATTATGCTAAACATATTTTTGAGTCCAATTTTGTCTACAGATATGTCTAACACACTTTTTTTCTCCAGCAATTTTGTCTATTTTATGGTTTGTTAATAAATCTTTTTCTATGTTCTGTAGAGTCCTAAGAACTATAAATCTTAAGGGTCATGCTCTTGTTTATTTTTAGAAAATATTTATCATGAAACCAAGATGATTAAAAACATTTGTCAGCAATACAAGACTTTCAAGTAGTTAAGAAGTTCGAATTCTAGAATAGGAGAGAGAAGGGGCATAATGATGCCGAGAATTCTGTAGAAGTGTGCATGTTTGCCTAAGAGGCTGTAATAAGACAGGCCATATGGCTGCACCACACAGCTTCAGGTAGGTGATATTATGAAGGATAGATGAGATATGTTAAATAATGTAAACATAATCTTCCAGATAAAAATTAAACCCTTACTATCATTGGATAGTCCCCCCCCCAGGAAAGAACAATGAGTAAAGTGATATAGTATTACTTGAGATTGCATGAAAAGATAGAACGTAATGCTAGATATTTTAACTAACAACCATATCTCCACAATAAGAGTTTCTCACCCAATTTCAATTGAATGCAGATAGTTCAGTGTGTACACATAGTAATTCAGTAACCAAACTTTCTACAAGCACACTAGGTCCTCCTAAAATTTCTGCCTCTACCTAAATCACAGGGGTCAGAACATTAAAATAACCAACAGACTTTCTGTTAACTTGTTTTGTCCAGAAATGAAATATTACTTTTCTTCACAATCCATTGGTTCAATGGTCCTTACAGGACCAATTTCCTATAGTAGCTGTCTTCTGTGTAAAAGAGAGGGCAGTATGAATGAGAGCTAGTTGGTCCCTTTATAGGAAACATGAAAAGGTAGATGGAGGTGGTGGAAGAATATGAATAGGAAAATGATTAGCTCTGACCTTTATTATAAACTATAATGGAGCCTAAAATAACATTAGAAAAAGTAATAAAGAACAACAGAGACTTTTGCAAAGTGAGAATAAGAAGCAGAATTATTCAAGTGATCTGATCAATATAATACCAATTATACAAATTAGAGCAAAATGTACTGCACTGCATCATGATTTTGGAAAAATACATGCTTTAAAAACATTAAAATGTGCACCATATGGACCCATATTAAATTTCTGTCATGATTTTCTTTGAGGTTAAAACTAAGAAACACAACTGTGGAAATACATAAAATAAAATCCAACTTTGCCAATAAAATAGTATTTTTTTTATTTTAGATATTAGTAGCCTGTAGAGATGGCTGAGAACTTCAGACCATCCACTGCTGCTGGAGAGAACTGGAGTTTGGTTTCCAGAACCTAAGCCAGGCAGCTCACAAGAGACTAACTCCAGCTCAAAGAGATCCAGCAAACTGGCTTTGTTCTGCATCTGAAATGATGTGCGAAATCCCCTCAGAGACAAACCTGCATACACAATTAAAACATAAAACAAATCTTTAAAGTGGTTAGAATAAAAATCAAACAGCTAGATACTACTTTTTAAATTTTAATAGATAGTACAAAGTTGTTGATTGAAATTAATAGTTTCCAAATGACAGAAGGCAGGACATATGTGCAATGAGATTAGTTGTTTTATTAGGAAAGAGGGACTTAATGCTCAAATTTTAGGAAATTTTATACTAAGAGAGTTGTTTTGTTGAGCAGTTTTTACACTAAGAT
This sequence comes from Sigmodon hispidus, assembly GCA_004025045.1. Lineage (NCBI taxonomy): Eukaryota > Metazoa > Chordata > Mammalia > Rodentia > Cricetidae > Sigmodon > Sigmodon hispidus. Next base: position 9,549 of record PVIH01018852.1, read on the forward strand.
ATGAAGATTTATTGTATAGTCTTTTGTGAACTGAAAAATCTTCACACCGAGTTGATGAGTATAATTTGGGACAGAAAACAAAAAGAAGAGAGAGTTACCAGGTAGGAATGGATTAGCTGCATGGGTTTAATACATTTAGAATCTTTTCCAGACTACCCCTAGAAGATTCACAGAGTAAAAACAGCCTACGTGGTTCCCAGGAAGACACAAGGAGACAATAGAAAGCTGATTGCGACCCACAAAGTTGGGAGAATCCTGCAATCCTTTTATTTTCCTTCTTTCTACTTTATATTTATTTGTTTTTTATTTATGTGCGTGTGCATGCACACACATCGTAGGTGGAGGACAACTCATGGGGACTGGTGACCCCCTTCAAGCATGTGGGGCCCAAGGATCAAATTCAGGTCATCAGGTCTGGCACCAACTAGCAGGAGGCATCTAGCTATTCTATTCTCCCTGTTGATAAACTAAATGCCAACTAATTACTCTTTCCTTCTGTTCATATTACCGAAACATGGTCCATAAAACAAGAAATTTGACTTCAGAGACTAGTGGTGGCTTCGAAGGGTTTTTTTCCTTTCTCTCTAGCTTTCCTTTGTGGTTGGGAGGGGGACTAGTTCAGTGCTGAAATGGTATGTCAGTTTAGCCTGTTGAGATTAATAAAAAAAATGACAAGAGAAATACACTCATGCCATGCTCTGATAAAGCGAGCACACAACTCATGAAGAAGATATAAGACAAGCAAACACAACGACAAATAGACAGAAGCCTGCTGGGCTTTCCACATTAAACAGGATTTCTCACTGGATCATTGTCTCCCACAACATGTGTAATAGTCTTGTCTCTGAATAGTCATATTCTCATCTAAGGACAGCTCATTTTATCCTTCTAATTTATATAATCAAAGTTTCCTAGAAAAATATAGAAAACCTAACATGTGCCAGGTTCAAATTGTCTATCTATACATTTTTAAAATGAATGATGCTGAAAAGATAATGCATTCTGCCCCATGTGTAGCGTACTGAGACTTGGGAGTGCACTAATCACCAATTCACACATATTAGTGAGGTGTGTTCAAGGGTCTGCATATAGTCAGACTTTCTTAGAGATGAGTATAGGACTCTATCTTATTTAGGGGTTTCTATTGCTGTGAAAAGATGCTATTACTATAGCAACCTTTATGATGAGAACATTTAATTAGGAAGACTCAGAGTTTCAGAGGCTCAGTCCATTATCATCATGGGGGGTTCATGGGTGTGGCAGCATGAAGGCAGACAGTGGTGCTGGAGCTGAGAGTGCTACATCTTTCAGATAACTGAAAGTCAACTGACTGACACACTGAGGGAAGCTTGAGCAAAAGATCTCAAAGCCCACACTCAGAGAGACACACTTCCTCCAACAAGGTCACATTTTCTAATAGTGGCATTTTTTGGGGGGGTCATTTTCTTTCAAAACAACACAATAAGTGACCATCAGTGTTTTCATATCCTTTCTAGCTTTGGTAGTAAAATGTCCTAATACAATAAACTTAAGAAAAAATCATTGTAGAGAAGTCATGGCATTGGGAACTTGAAACCAATAACATAATATCTATAACTAGTAGCAGACAGCTATGAATTAACATAGATACTAATACTGTTGCTTAACTTGCTTTCTCTGCTCTTACATTGTCCAGGTTCCACTATCTAGGGAATGGTGCTACCTACAGTAAACTGACCTTCCTTTATCTATTAAAGTAGTCAAGACCATCCCCCAAACCATGCTGGCAGGCCAACCTGATTTAGACAAAATTCTTTACAAATTCTGACTCCCTTTCCAAGGAATCTGGATTGCACCAAGATGGAAAGAAATCATCATAACTATATATTTATATTATCTCTCTATGGACCAATAAATAAGCAATTTTGTTTGAAACTTCATCCAAAACATATGCTGAATTTCACTGCCACTGTGTCAAGGTTTGTAGATAGTGTCTTTGAGAGCTGAATGGATCAACATCAACATTAAGTCTAGATTAGTGACTTTAGAAAATGAGTTTGGCTTGATTTCCCATCTGTCTTGTTGTCCACCCTGTGACATACTACAATGGAACTGAAATGCCTTCACTGGGTTCTAGCATCATGCTTTTGGACATGCCAGCTTTCAAAACCAAGTTTGGCATAAACTGCAGACTTGGTGACACTCTATTTTAGCTACAACAAGCAAATAACAAACATCAACAGGAGATGAACTATGATATAAGCTTTCTTCTCTATGCTTCATGGTGCTACGTGGTAAACTCAGGAGAGCAAGGTCTTCCTGTTCCAGTCATGGAGGCAAAACCATAAGAAGGAATAATCCACTCCTATATTTTAGGATGTACTAAAGAAGCAGCTCCAAATATGTTATATCAGCAAAACTAGCAATGATTAATTACCATTCTTTTATTCTGAATGCAACAGACTTCTCTACTCACATAGTACTTTTGTCTTTTCTTATTATTTGTCTTACATACACAAGACTAAAATAATATTAAATTAATTATGAACTATTCAAATCTGGCAAATATTTGTACTTGTGTTTCCTGCTGGTTTTAATTTACATTTCCTCAACTAGTAAATCTTGGACATGTATATATTTTGGGGGAAAAAGCTTAAAATTTATTAAGCATTTTTCTATTGAATTTTTCTCATGTTTATAGATAAGGGCATATTGTTTTTGGTTTCCATTTTGAAAATATTTTCCAGCTTCTGCTTGTATTTTTCATAGTATAATTGGTTTTTGATGAATAGATGTTCCTGTTTTTAATATTGTTAAACTGAAAACCTTTTCTTACACTTTTTACTTAGCTGGTAGAAGAAATAATTCCACAGTATGGAATAACTATAAAGTAATTCAAAAATTATGTTTTACTTTTCTATTTACACTGCTTTACACACACATATACAACATACATTGTCATATTTAATATAATGTGCATGTCCACATACTTGAGAGCCAGTTTTGTTTTAAATTTAAAATGCCACATATGAATACATTACTGGATGCTTCCTCTTTTTTGTATTCCTCTAAATGTCTGTCTTTTATAATATGCTCTGTACATAAAATAGAATAATTCAACCCTTTGTTTTGTCTCAAAAACGTCTTACATATTCCTAGACTGGTGTACTTCCATATGAATTTTACATTAGCATTTCAGGCTTCCGAAAATTAGTTTGTCAGAATTTCAATAAGATTATCCTACGCTCAGAGAGATGTCATTGTACACAGGAACTCAAGACCAGAACATAGCTAAATGACACAACTCCTCACTTCTGCACTGATGGCTTCTGGCTGAGTAGTGGGTAAGGAAAGACTTGTTTTCTTTAAAGGTCAGACCACAGGGAGTTTAATTATGCTCCAGTAAGCAAATGAGCAGCATGATTGGGCAGTTTTATAAATGGGGAGATCATAAGAGTGGGCATGATACTGAGAGGTCTGATATCTGAGTTTGATGGGGTGCATGATGTACAAACACCAAATATGTATATAACACAACAACAACAAAAATGATTTTAGGAACAATAGATTAAGCATTTTGCTTATTTGAGAGCAAATATATATTCCAAAAAAAGATTATCCTACACATGTGGAAAGAGACAGAAAAATTGTCTTAGTCGCAGTGATCTTTCTATTCCACAAGCATAGCTAGGTTATTTACTTATGCAATCATTTACATCTTGATAAAAACTATATTTTTATTAATTTCATCAGCATACATAGAAACAGGTCTCGTTATGATATTTTCACATGCCAGTGCATGTTATGACTTCCTCCCTTCTCGGCTATTCTCCCTTTACCCATTGACCCATATTGCTTGTCCCTCATAAGCCCAGTACTACTGATTCTGCAGTATGTTTGAATAGATTTTCATTTATTTGCTGAGTAGTTAATACCATAACATGCTTTCCAACGTTTAGCACTTCATAACTTTGTTCATGAATGTGATCAAAGCGAAGTGTTTTTCCTTATTCTAGTATTTGGAATAAATATGTGACAGAGAGTTACTTCCTTGGAATAACAGTGATTAAATTATCATGCGAAGGCTTCTGGGATTGAGAGTTCTTTGCAATAACTGGACAAAAGGATATGTACTTTGTTTTGGCGATTGTGTCAGCAGCCCATGTTTGACATTTTTCCCTATTATGACTTATTTTCTTTTCAGTTCAAATACATTTTGCTTCCCATTTGAAATAGTCTCTGACTTATTGATATTAAATGTTTTTCTAGCCTTCTTATATGTTAGGTATTTTAAAATTAACATCAACATTCACTGCATATATTCCAAATCTACAAACTGTATTGCATACTAATATTTATTTGTAATAAAAATGTCAGTACTTGAATGCTTTTGTAGTTGCTCCTTAACATACAGAAAGTGATGAATTTTGATTCATGCCAATTGTTAGGAGAATGAAAAATAAGACAGAGATGTTATAATTATAATCTCAAAATTTTTGAAAAGTGAGAGAAAATAAAATCAAAATGTATAGAAGGTTTTAGGATTTTTTTATTTTTTGAGATTTTAATATAATTACATTATTTCTCTTCCTTTTATACCCAAACTCACCCATATGCACCTCTTTGCTGTCTTTTAATTTCATGGCATCTTTTTTAAATTTGTATTTATATAGTCCTAATTATAAACTTTTCATTCTTTATAATGTACTCAGATGTACGTTTTCAGGTTATTTTTCTTTTTGTTTCAGTTCTTAAATAAATAAGCAAATGTTCAATTTATTATCATTTTAGTGTTAATATGTGTATGCCTCTCTCTCATTTGTGTGTGTTTGTGTGTGTGTGTGTATGTGTGTGCATATTGGGATGCTATCCTCCAAATATAATATGGCTATAAACCTCTGTTGCAGGTATTCTATTTAGTATATAATAAAACTTGGAGCCCGATATTGGGGAAAGGCTGAAATATCAGAGTTTTGGAACAAACCACAGTCAGTTCTCACCCAACCAACTCTTCAGGATGAACAGGGTAGGTCCTATTTTCATGAGTCCTCAGACTGACTGGGTGCACAGGTACAGGACAGAAAACTTCTGCCTTCTCCTGCCTTAGCTGTTTTTTCCCTGCCCAGCTATTTTTTCATCTTTAAAGGGAGACACCACCACTGCCTGGATCTGTTTGGCCTTGACCTCACAGAGGTCCTGAGGATCTCTGCCTCCCAAGTGCTGGGAATAAATATATTTATTTCTAACAAAAAATTCTATCCTTTATTTGACATATACTATTTTTTGTAATATTCATAGGCACAAAGGGTTTAATCAGCCCTGTTATTTATGCATTAAGAACTAGAAATTTTTCCCATGTTTCATGTAATCCATTTCTCTCTGAGGAACAATCTAGTGGGATTATGGTACCTTGTAAATATCTGTCCCTCCTACTGGTTTAATAAAAAGCTGATTGGCTAGAAGGCAGATAGGAGGTGTAGGTGGGGATACCAGATTAAGGAAACTCTGGTCACATCTCAGAACAGAGACGGATGCCACAGAGTCCCAGGACAGGCCAGGAGGCAGAAAGGAAAGAAGTTGAAATACTGCAGAGAAAAGGTACCGAGTCACATGGCTGAACCAGACAAGAAAGATGGGTTAGTTTAAGGGTAAAAAATTAGCAAGATATACGCCTGGGCCCTAGGCCAATCAGCCCAGAAATAGTGTATTATATCTTGTAAGTGTCTGTGTGATTACTTGAGCCTAAGCCGCAGTGGTGCTGAGAGTGAGTCCAAACCTCTGGGCTAGACTGGAAAGTCCTGGCCAGAAACCTATTACAACAGAACAATTTTTCCAACCTGAATCTCAGTCATGCATCAGTTCCTTAACTTTCCCCATCACCGTCTGATACCTGGGAATTATCTTGTTCCTGTCCCCATGTACAACTTTCTGGTACAAAAATCAGTGTGAACAGAGTCTCTGACACCTAGAGAGTTAAAGTGTAAGAAAGAGGCAACTCCTTCCTCCCCCTCCACCCTTTCACCATCAAGGAAGGCACCACTTATCACTTTCATACCTATCCATAGAAATGTATGGAAAATGGTTCATTTCTGCCTTGCCCACTCAAGGGCACATGCCTTCACTGAACTTTCAGCTTTTTAATGGAAATGGAACCATACCTCTGAATATCTTGAAAAAAAAATAACAGGTTTAAGCAGATAAATTGATTTATGATGAACAATGTTCTGAAGGGGAATGATGATGTGCTTCACTTTCATGTTGAAAAAGTAAACATTTGTAGTCTAAGAAAAATTAGACTCTACAAAGGGGCATTGATTTTATTGATTGAGCACTGGTTGGCCCTTTGAAAAATTAGGATTAACAATCCCCAATCCCAACTAATCAAATCAGAGAGAAACTCTAAATAAATACAATTAAAGTTGAAAAAAAAAGAGACTATTGCAATTTGCAATTAAACCCAGATCACCAGGCAAATCTTTGAGAAATTACATTCCCTGAATCTGGAAACTCTAAAAGAAATGATAAATTCCTGGGCATATCTGACCTTCAACAATTAGCGAAGCCATAAACAACATAGTCAGAGTTATAACAATTGCAAATGAATCAACAATAAAATGACTTCTTACTGAGAAAAGAACAGAAATGATAAAAAATACAAAATTGAAGAGAACAAGAACAAAATTAGGTCAGTGGACAAATGAAGATAACAAAAAATACAAATTGTTTCAAAGTAAAATACAGAGAAATTCTTGTGGATGTTTAGTGTGGTTAGGGAAAAAAACAAAGAAAAAAATTCAAGAGCTTGCACGTATATGAGGTTGTCCTGAGAGCATGAGAGCCCAAATTTCATTAGGAAGCAGCTTCTGTCTTTCATCCCACTCCACAACTCTGTAGTTTTAATTGGCTGTGGTTTTCTATAACAGTCTCCAACACTTGAAAGAGAAGTTTCTTTGATGATGGGTGAGAACTAATCTTTGGCATATGGACAGATATTTAGAATGTACTTATGGTTTATGTTCATTTAATAAGGTGCTGGTTGTAGGTTCATTTCCAAGATCCATGACTTTTCTAGTCCTAGATAGTTTGCTAGGCTTTTAGTTCTAGATATGATTTTCCTCTTGCTGATCAGAACTTAAAACCAGTTAGAGAGTTTTGTTTACCTCCCACGTATGTATACATATATAGTTACTATACCCTTAGGATCACTGTTGTGGTTCATAGGCATCACAGCTGGGTTAGAGTGTTGGATGCTTCCCTCCTTTGTAAACTTGCATAATGTCCTCTGGTACCATAAAATATATCAACTTCTGTTTATTATGTGAAAATGCATATTTAATTGTCAGAAATCATCTTTCTGTGCTTCCATTATTCTTACTGTCTCACCTATCACTAATTTAACCTATAACATTTAATCTATAATCCATCTGGCATTAATTCGGTAAACAATATGCTGTAGTAAGAAGTTTCTGGTCTTGCCTAGTTCAGAGATCCAGACCTGCAGTCTCAAACAATCACATAAAAGCTTATATTGATTACAAGTCTATTGCTCAGGCTTATTACTTGCTAACTCTTACTTTTAAACTAACCCATGATTCTTATTTTGTTCATACACATGGCTTAGTACCCTTTCACAGAGCAGCATTCCCATCTTTTTTCTCTGTGTTTTCTAGTGTCTGTCTCTTTTCTTCCTATTCCCAGAGTTTTCTTAGTCTGGTAGCCCCGTCCATATTTCCTGTCTGCCTTCTGACCAATTAGCAATTTATTAAGCCAGTAGAAGTGACAAATGTTTACAATGTACAAGAGCATAATTCTGCAGCAATATGTTTTAAATGTTAATATTACTTATGAGTTTATATATATACACACTGTTTACAAAACAACTAAAACCAAAAGCATCAAATGGAAGATCAAATCTTCATTAAAAATAACTCAAGATCTACAGCCTATAAAATATTTCTATGTTTAGTTCTAACACAAAAGAATAAATTAAGAAAAATGTAATTCATCGAAAAAATCATAAAAATACTCAAAGAATCAACATGAAATTTGGAGGGATAAACTTTGCATGAGTGATCCAATCTGTTTTCAATGCAATAGCATCTGTGAATCCATGAGAAAATTATGAATTGCTCAGTATAGTTTGCTCATGTCAACATGCAGATTTTAAAGGCACACATCCATAAAAATCATAATGCAGCCCATTAGTTTGTATGCTGCTATAATAAAAAATGAAAATGAAGATGCAGATTAGACACTGTCACAAATGTCAAAATAGCAATAGCCTAGGAAACTTTCAAAGTTAGGATTTTTTTTTTTAATTTTCATGTTGCATAGTGTGTGTCTATAGAGGTCACAGGTCTCAAAATTTCTTGAATTCCTTAAATAGATGACTTCATATTCCTAAAATGGTTAGTCTATTTACTTCTATCTTGTCATCACTAAAGTTTCAGTAATTTGTAAAGAGAATAATTTGTAAAAGTATGAAAGGACCCCTAATATATAGATAGACAGATGATGATGATAGATAGATAGGTAGGTAGGTAGATAGTTAGATGATAGATACACAGGTAGATAGATAGACATAGACAAATAGCTATGTAAATTGATAGATTTAGATAGATAAATAGATGATATATAGATAGATATTCTGTTCATATTTATTCAGTAAGACTTTAGTCATCTGTCCATAGAAAACATTTAAAATTTTTTCCTAATAATTAACAAAGGATGCATTAATGTTATTACACAGTCATCCTGCAGACCAACGGCTAAAACTATTTTATAGAAATTAGTAGAGGTTGTGGAGATGTCTCAGAGGTTAAGAGAACTAACTGCTCTTCTAGAGGATCCAGATACAATTCCCAGAACTCACGTGGCAGTTCACAACTCTCTGTAACTCCAATCCCAGGGGCTTTGATAACCTCACTCATATATACATCCTGGCTAAACACCAATGTGCATAAAATAAAAATAAATAATAATTTTTAAAAAAGGAATTAGATGTAAAACACAGTGAGATCTCAAAGTTAACTGAAGAGAATTGAGAAATTTAACAGCTACTATTTTAACTTGCCATATGGAAGAACTAGTGTTTGTGTCTATACATTATAAGCAATAATAAGGAAAGGTGGTACCTTCCTGTATGCCTACATGCCCTTGGAGGACAAATAAACTGGAATACTGTCTATGCAGCTTTATATTTATATTTATAACAACTTAAAACTCATGTAACCTTTTACCCAAAACCTCCACTCTCTTTGCTTCTAAAGAAAATAACAGATTGCAAAAGAATTCAAGGCTGCGCTGGAAATAACATACATATTTATGAACCAAGTCTACTCCAAATACATTATGTTCATACATTAGGTGGAATAATATACACTGTTAAAAAAACATATGGAAGGTCTGTTTAAACAGATACTGAAAGGAATGCCATCTACTTAGGGAGTAATGATCAAAATATGGTATTTTCTTTTATAAAAACATTAAGAAATATATGTGTATGCTTATATCTTAGAGTATTGGAGAGAAAATATATAAGAAATTGTCAACAATAGATGCTCTTGGGAAAGAAAACTAGGTTCAATGGAAGTTAGGAAAGTTTTACTTTTGATTAATTTTCCCATTTAAAATTTTTTTTATTGTATAAATATATTGCCTTTAAGGGGAAAAAAATCAAGTTACACTTAAAAGCGACCAAAGATAGAAAGAGCTTTCATTGATTGATAGACATACCCAGCTGTTCATCCAAGTCTGGATTTAAATGTTATCTAAAATGGGCCTCAGGCGCTGAATGTCAACTGGAAATAATGTCATCTCAAGTTAATGGGTCTGACTGCCTGATAAATACCAAGACGGAGTCACTGTAAGCTTTTGTTAAAATGAAATCATGGCCAGTGTGCTTAAGCAGTTTCCTGTCTTTTCTGGGGTGGGGAGAAGTATACTCTTTCCCCCTGCCTTAAATCACAGCTTTTAAACCTGTAAGCAGATAAGTGGAGCAGGAAACAGTAATTTGGCAGATGTGTTTTCTATATACTCCTCATTCCCTGCACAGCTACTGATTTACTTTTTGGGTTTAAGTACAATGTGGTATTTGTTTCAATACATACATTTGGATACATATTCACTACATGTTAATTAATGACCCTGAAATTTTAGATTATAAAAGTTAACTGTAAAATCTGTGTTCCCTTGGTGGCTTAAGGCTCACTGTGACTTCTGGTGGTGATGTTTTCACAGTGACAAGACCCTGAGTCTACCTGACCATTTTTATTAATCAGAATGCTAATGTATGATTTTGTATTAAAGAATATAAGTGAAGTTTTTCCTCCTATGGAGACAAAGGAACTTGCTGGGTGACATCCCCCCCCCAAAAAAAAAAGAAAGGAAGAAAATCAGTTTATTCAAATGCTTTAATAAAAAAACATATTTATCACGTGAATTAATACTTAACAGAAGAATAGAGTGCAGCTTCAAGAAGACCTGGAGTCACCACTATTCCTTATTGATGTGACAGGATGAATTGTTCAGATGACCACACAGAGGAGACTGAAGGGCAAGTTCTTATTAGCTATACTGTGACGGCATACTTGAGGAGGATGGGCAAACCAGCTAGGCTATGTGGTTACTTTGTGACATTTCAGAAGGGGACTTTCAAGGCTAGAAAGTCTTTTTAATATCTACCCACAACAAAGTAGCATGTCATCACTACAATCAAATGGCAACTTGTGCCCAGGCAGCATTATATAAAAATGAGAACAAACTTGAGATTAAAGTATACAGTAGCCTTCCTGTGTTTTGTTATCTAATATTAAAACTGAATAGTTATATCAACCATTGTAAGCATAGCAGATGTCCCAGAATATAAGCTCCTGAACTCCAGGTGATACAGTTGGCTGGCCAGGTAGCCTGTGCATCTGCAGGTAAGCCATCAACCAGATGGCTTCTTGACAATTAAAACCAATAGAATGATCGGGCAAGGACCTTTTTGACAGGACCTTGAGGAACCGCCACATTCTTTAGAAACTAGAGATTGTAATGAGGAGAGCCTTGTGATGAAATATCTGGAAGATATTTTTTTTCTGCCTTATTTACCATTAGTAAGCTAAGCTTTGTATTTTCTCATGGACTGATTGTTTTCTCACATTCAGTGTATTGTCTGCAACTACCAGGACAATCTGAGAGTGGGAACATCAGGCTATGAGAAGTATGACATTTCATTTTATGAGTTTGATCTTCCTGGAGAAATCTTATGTGACATACTGTGAGGCATAAATTTGCTAGGCATGCTGTTTCTAGGGTTGGTTTCCATCGATTCTCAATCCATCCATATCATCCACTAGAAAGAATCAAACCCAAGATCCTAGACTAGGAATGAGTGAGGAGAAGGTGAAATATATTCTGACAAAATAGATTGTTTTAATGTCGTTATTTTACAATTTTGGTGAAATTATTTGGTATTCATTCAACTGTTTTCAATCTTGCCTCTTAAATATTATTTTATTACTGTAATCGTAAGTCTCTTCTGAGTTTAGTAGATTTTTTTAAAGTTGACCTGACCAGATAATATAGGTGGTCTAAATTTACATACATAAATTTTAAAAATTATTATAAAAACTAAAATATAAAAGTATTTTTACCACTATGGAAAACACGTACTTCACAGGGAGCATTTTAATTCCATTTCATTAATTTTAGTGAAGCAGCTTCATCTCTGTATATTTCATATGTCCAGTACAATCTGGTTAGATGGGTAATTTTTAAAGAAAATATATGTTTATTCATTTATCTTGAGACAGGGTCCACTTCATATCTAAGAATATCTTAAACTCCCAACCTTTCTGACTCTACCTTCCAAATGCTGGTATTACAGGCATGGGTCATGATGTCCAGATAAACTGTTAGTCTTATCAGCAGAAACATGATAAAATACTTTAAAATTGGGGTGTAGAGTAAACCTAAGGACATGAGTCTATATAGAAAACACCTGTTGGGCATTGTAGAAGACAGGTTATATGCAGTGTTTAATTTCATTCTTAAAACAACCAGAGGAGATACATTGTGAAATCCTTATTTTGAAAGTAGCAGAATTAAATTTTAATAAGTTTAATTAACTTTCTTAATGACACAAAAATAAATAGTAACATAGCCGGCTCTTAAATATATGTCTAACTTTAACCCCTCTAGTCTAATATGCCATAAGGATATTGAAGATTTCAAAAAATATCATGAAAGAAATTTGTGAGATGAATGAGCATCTTAAGGTCAATAAAACATACAGCCAGCACTCCCTATTTTCATCCCTAGCAAACAGTTACCCATGCTAATGTATTTAATTTTACCTGAACTAATGTTACAGGAATCATTTTTGAGATAGTATCTATAATAAATCAGTATAAAACTTAGCCAACCCTGATGAAGCTTACTTCCTAACCTATATTATTCTACTTAGTCATATCTTTAGACAGATATAGATGTCATGACTTGTTCATAAATAACTATGTAGTAACAACACAAAACACATCGCTTCATTTTACAAAGTTGGTACTCCCATTATTTAAATAAAAACCTGTTTCGTCCTTAGTTTCTGAAATTATCAACAGGTAATAACTAACTTATTCTTTAGCTAATCATAAAGTCTGAACTAATTTGCCCTTAGCTTAGATATCAGCCTGGATCTCATTGTGGAATATAATATAACATAATATTAACATTAAATATCTTCCGGATGTTTTTATACCATAAAAATTTCTCATAAATGTTACTTGGTAAGAAATGAACTTGCACCTGGTGTAGATCATTGTTTCTGTAACCCTATTTATAGCAAGGATGTCATTCCCATGCTGTCATTTCTGCCACCGAATTGTAATCTCAGAACTGCAGCTCTTCAGTCTCTCGGCTTTTCCTGGGTGTTCTCTGCAATTTAGTTCCAAGATCACCATTTCCCAGCAATCCTGAAGTTAGATCATAAATTATATTGTGACACTTTCTGAAAGTTCAGTGCCAACAGCACCACCACTTTAAAAGTAATTATAAACTGTTGTTTCAAGATCACAAGGTTAAGGTTTGCCTGGCTCACAACAACTGTGGACATCGAAAGGAACATCTGCAGTGAGAGTGGCTGTTCTTCCGTTCTCAGTCTCTGTAACAGATCATCAGGTTAAAAATATAACAGAGAACATTCCACAGCCTATTCTAAAATGAAAAGGCCCAAATATGCCTCCTCCAGTGTAAGTATTAAATCAAAGGACAAACTACAGCCTAAGAAAAATGCACAAGATGTGTCAGGGGACAAACAATGCTGGAGTATATTAGTATTGGCAATGGTTAGCCTCCAGAAAGAAAAATGTCCTTTGGCAGTAATTCCTCAATGAAGACTTTCTACTATATGAAACATTTAATGAGATTAAAATACAATTAATTTTGATATATTTTTTTAGCACAACACTTAAGTTAGCTAAAAAGGAAACCAGACATTATTACCTTATAGATAAATATCATGACTCTTTTTTCTATCACTCCCACTACCAATGTATGATATACTTAGTAATTCTTTCTGAACTTCAGCAAATGTAACTTTTTTCATATTTTCAGTATAGCATGCCTTAGCTTTAGGGCATGGCAATCCTACTGTCTCAGCTTCCTGACTTCTGGGGCTGTAGCTATTAACCACTATAGCTTAAACATATATTTCAGGACCCAGAGAGATGGTTCAGTGGTCATGACATTTGCTGCTCTTCTCAGGAACCCATTTCAGCTTCAATTAGCTGATCCCACATCCTGGCTAACAACCACCTGCAAATCCTGTCACAGAGCAAGCAGTGCCTTTTTTTCTGGCTCTGTGAGTACTAGATAGGTAAGTGGCATATGGACATGCATTCAAATACTCACATACATAAGATAAAATTTAACCATTCAAAATGGTTTATAAATATTGCAAATGGCCAATAACTGCTCAAAAGAATGTTAACTATTCCTAGCTAATTGGGAAATGGAAAGCAAAGCTACTCAAAGGGACATAGTTTGATATGTAAAGTGCCTGATAAGTACCTCAGTTCAAATCCCAGGCACCCACTTAACTCCAGGCATGATGCATGGAACTCTGACACTGGGGGATTCCATGGTCTTGCTGGCCAGACAATCTAGCCAGTTAGTGAACTCCAGGTTTGCAGAGAGAGCCTGTCTTAAATAGAAGACACTTATTGACCACTGGTTTCCAACACACATACACACACACACACACACACACACACACACAGAGTTTTACTCAGTCATAAAGGATAACACAATGATGTCATTTGCTAGGAAATGAGTGGAAATGAAGAATTAGAAATCATCCTGTTTAAAGACATGTGCTACTACCACAAAGACAAGCATCATATATTCTGTCCTTGGTGCAATAGGTGAACATGCAGATATAGATTTATTGATTACAGAAACATACATAGGAATAACAAAAGTAACAAAAGGACTATGAGCAGTGAGGTCTAAGAGGGGAGTTGGGGAGGTAGAGACAGAGTGACAGGATGACCTAAGTACATTACATTTGTATATGGAAATGTAAGAGTACCATGTCTTTTTTTCTTTTTCTTTCTTTCTTTCTTTTCATAGAATAAAGTCTCAGTTTTTTAACCATGTATACCCTTGCTCTCCCTCCCTTCCAATTCCTCCTGCTCAGCCTTCAGCCTCCCTCCCCCCCATCCTCCAATCCCCTCCCCAGAAAGGGCAAGAGGTCCCAAGGTGGATTAGCTCAACATTCACTCCAGGAAAGTCCAATTTACTCATCCTAATATCAAGACTGGGTTAGGTGTTCCTCTGAAGAGAATGGGCTCCAAGGTGCCAGTTCATGTACAGAAACACAGTCTGATCCCCCCCTTGAGGCTCACATACTGCTCATGTCAGTGGACAGTTGCCTATCCTTGGAGGGCCTAGTTCCTTTTCCTGATGGTTTCCAAGTGGCTGTTCTTCATCCACTGAGCTCCCCAGAGCTCCAGCCAGTCATCACTGTGAGAATTTTCCTAATAGACCCTATCTCTTTGCTCATATAGAGTCTCCTTCCCTGCTATCAACTGCACCAGGGACTTAGCTCAGTGCTCAGCCATGTATCTCTGCCTCTATTCATTATTGGAGGTAAGTTCTGTGATGGCACTTAAGGCAACTATTCATTTGATTATAGGGGAAGTCCTGTTTAGGAAAGTTCATGTCTTTTTCTTAAATTTACAAGCTCATAGTAGCTTCAACAGAGTTTCTACCCTCCCCTGACCACTTCTCCAGTGCTAGCATTTAGATGGAAAGAGATAATTTAAAAATTAGTTTGCAGATACCCAAAACACATTGCTAATCTCATTTAGAATTTCTTTTCAGAGTTGGGGAATTGAAATGGTTAACTATCAAACAATTACAGTAGCTATAATTGGGTGTAAAAATGGTATCTCTAATTCTAGTCCCACAGATAATCAGGATACATTTCTGAAATGGAGGTCTTCTGCGCTTCTTTGAGAGCTTGGGGAAATTATATCTAAAGCTACCAACAACATTGTAATTGAAAAAAGTAATACATATTCCTGTCTTGCCAACATTTGTTATCTACTGTTTAAGAGCCCCTAAGCATCAAAGAAAGAACTTATCTAATTTAGGAAACAAACAAACAGCAAAATTTGTGTGTGTGTGTGTGTGTGTGTGTGTGTGTGTGTGTGTGTAAATATAACCCCTTTTGCATCAGAGTTCCAAGATCCCTTAGATTTTGACAATTATATCTTTCATATGCTTAAAACAAGAACCAAAATAATCATCATACCTGGCAATCCCAAATACCACACGGGGTACCATAGTTTTCTTTTTTTAAGATCCAGTAATAGTATGTTTCACAAAACAATTTTAAAGGTTGTATTATCAGTACTCAGTTCCCAAAGTCTCTAGGAAAGAAACATATTTTGCACACATAATAAGCAAATTAGAAGGTATTTTTCTTACTCAAATTGTCTGTTGAATCAGACATCATGAATAATATAACTGGAAGAACTAGCCTAATCAGGATGTATTATTCAATACCTTGATTTAGAACTCTAAATCAAAAATAAGAAGTTAAAAATAAAAGTTATGTCTTCTTATAACAGTCAAAAATTGCAATGTGCATTGTGCATGGTGTAACCCCAAGACAGATCGGCAATCAAATCTGTTGCTCATACTTAATCTGGCTGTATTGATGTTACTGTCTTATGCATATGTCTCACTATGCTTTTGTGCCCATGTAGTACATGTCTATCTGTACTTCTGGAATGAATTACTCTATTTCCCAAAGCAACCATTACATAGTAAGTGATTGCTCAATATATCACTGAGGCCTAAAGAAAGATTATGCATACAACCCAAAGCCATCTGCTCTCCCAAATGCTGTTTACTGAGTAAATAAGGATTAATTTAATCTGTGGATGTGAATAAACTGGCCAAGTGAAGAAAGGAGGATTGAACACAAAAGTGAATCTTCTCACACACCTGTGAGTTATTCATAACAGGGTCATTGAACATAAGGTTCTTGGATCTCCTATATTTATTACTTACATCAAGGTTAATAGCATTGACTGTATGTGTGTACATGAATGATACTACAGCCTTGTAGTACTCCAATTATGAAAGCAATAAGTAGCATCATGAGCAATCAGTAGTGCTGTGGGACTGTGCTCTGGTACATTGTTGGTACTTGTCCCTCCTACTGGTTTAATAAACAGCTGATTGGCCAGAAGGCAGACAGGAAGACTCGGGGAACAGGAAGAGCAGAGACAGAGATACCAGAGAGATATGAGCAGACACAGAGTAAAGAAGACAACCATGCTGCTCTGAGGAAAAGTACCAAGCCACAATTATAAACAGATTAATGGAAATGGATTAAGATGAAAGAGCTAGCTAGTTATATGTCTGAGCCATAGGTCAATCAGCATGAAATCAATATACGTTTCTGTGTGTTCCTGTGGGACTGCAGGTCTGTGGGTCGAGACCATAAGCCAGACAGGCAAGAAACATACTATTACACCGTAGTGACCACTATGATAGACAGGAGGTTAAAAATGCTACAGATAAATTCAAAGCCACATACATGCTTCATCCTGATCTGTCACTGCAAATCCTTATGCCTCTTCATTTAAATGAGGAAAGTAAATATGGAAGACACTCTCTTCAATATTTAAAACTGGAAAGTTATCTGACTTTTAGTAGGACTTTTTATGTTACATGTCACAATTTGACCACAAAGTTGTCAAGATGAGAAAAGCAGAGAGCAAAGAAAACAGACTGGAGAATAACAGCCTAGTAGTCAATGGTGCCGTTAATTCTTGACATGTGAAACTTGCATGAGGCAAACAAACAAGAGACTTAATAATCTCAAATAAATGTAGTCTTCTTTTTGTGGACCATCTTCCTCTGTTTTGAGACATTATGTCCAGCAAGGAGTAAGAAATCTTATAAGACTCATGAAACAAACTAGCTTTACATGTCTGGAAAAGTAAAACAAGACTGATTGACAGTTTATAAGCAGAAAACTGGTGAAGCAGGACAAGGACCAGCAAGCTTTCTGTCTACAAGCTGTGCAGAGCGTTCCAGGGCTGTACTCTTCCTTAGTAACCCTTAGCAACTTAAAACACTCATTGATCACCAAAGGGGACTTTGGTAGAATATTAACTTGCTCTGCCATGGGTTCTTGGATTGAGTAGACATGGGTGTACCATTCTTCCCCAGAAAACATTTCACATAGCACTTAAACACAGAAAACTTAAAGCACACCATGAGAAACTATTAGAAATAATCAATTTAGCAATATAAAGAATATAAAGTTAATGTGTAGATATCACTAGCATTGTTACAGTCCAGAATCTTATTTTAGACAGCTATAGCAATTTTATAAACTATCCAGGTATAGATTGAACATAAAAAAATAAACATTTCTCTGAGATGGAAAGTATAAAGCATTGGTGATAGACACTGGACTCAAAAGAATTAAAGACATACTATGTGAGAGAGTCTCTAGGAGAAAATGGTGAAGAATGGTTGGTCATCAGCTACAACAGATGAATACTGCTAGTGTCCACACTACCCAAAGTGATATAGTCAATGCATCTGCCCTCAGTATCCTAATGATACTCATTATGGAACTATGAAGAAGTCTAAAATGTGTACAGAGCTTAAAAATCTTGAATAATCAAAATCATTTCATGAAGCAAAAGAAAGAGGCATTATATCACCTGACTTCACAAACAGAAAAAACTGTGTGTGTGTGTGTGTGTGTGTGTGTGTGTGTGTGTGTGTGTGTGTGTGTGTGTGTGAATAACTGAAAATATAGCCTAACAGTTAAGGGCACTTGTTGCAAAAGATTCAGTTCTCAGCACCCACATGCCTAGCTAGTAATGCACAACTGTCTGTAACTACAGTTCCAGGGGATCTGATGCCCTCTTCTTCTCTATGAGGGCAATAGGCATACACACAATACACAAACTATGTATAGGTAAAACACCAGAGCACAAAAAAATAATTTTTAAAGCTGTCATAAACAAAAGTATGGCACTGACATTAAAAAATTAATATATAGAAACTGAGTATACAATAGTAGTTAACAGAGTGCAGGAAAGTAGTGGAGAGGAAGGTGTGGTGGGAGCTTCATCACTGGTTTGCTAAGTTATGGTTAGATAGGACTTGGAAGTTCTGGACTGTACTTGAGCAACAGAGTGACTATAGGCAGTTGTGATCTGCTGTGTGTCTTATGTGTATGGAGAAAGGATTTGAAATCTGGGGCCATACAATATTAATGGATATTTGGGAATGAGAGCACTTCAAGATGGGCACATGCATTGAAACAATCAGGAGGGAAGAACATAGGAAAAGCACCAACACATAAAGCAGTGTTAAAGTGGAATGTGGGCTTTTAGCAGGCTTGCTAAAAACATTCTGAAAGTTGTGTAGGTGTCTATGAACAGATATAAGGTACACTTATCCCGATAAGGCTGCCTACTATCACAGGAAAAAAAAGATCATGGCAGAGGTCTGATGAAGATCACAGAGAAAGACAACAAAAGAGGTGTCTGTGACTCAGTCTAGTCAAGGAAAATCCACCTCATGACAGAGGCCCTCAAACCAGCTTGCCAAGATCTTGGATTACCATAGAGACCATTCACATGAACGTTCACACTGAGGATGTTACAATTATTTCATTGTATTTATCTCGCCTAACTGAGTGGTATTGAGAAAAGGCTGTATCCATAGATACTTTCCTGAAAATAGGTCTCTGGAACAAAAATCAAGTCTGGTCCCATTTAAACTAAAATTTTCCCAAAGATCCTAGGTGTCAAACTGTGTGTCATGACTGACAGAGGTCAGCAAACTAGAACTTGGAAAAGGTTGAAAGTGTTCTATGCAAAATAAAAGATAGAGTAAATAAATGACAACCAGTGAAGGCAATGGCTAGCAAGTCTCAATCATTTTGCTGTTGTTTTTGTTGAACATACCAGCACAAACTCCAGATTTCTTTGAAGACATGACCTTATGAATAGTTTTGTCAATAAAAAAGGAAGCATTTTGACTTCCAAAAATTGTTCTTAAAGTCCACAAATTTCATCTTTTCTTCCTTCCTTCCTTCCTCTCTCTCTCTAAGTCTATTGTCAAAATGAAACTTCAAAATCATTCCTTCAAAAGAAGACAGACACAAACATAGGGCTTGTGACGTGAGGTGCAACACTACATCAGCATGCATGAGTTCCTTGATTTGAAGTGTTATTGTAGCATCTTATAGCACCACCCTACCTAGCACATACTGCATATACAAATCTTGATTGATTGTTCAAAATGTTTACCAATGTCAAATTGTTAACAATATGCAGAATAAGAATGGCATAAGTGCTGCATTCATAGGAAGCACATTCAGGCCAAATGACGTCACTTGCCTTTAGAAACTGCAGTGAGGAAATAGGAGTTTTTCCTTTCATTTGGAGAAAATCTTATTAATTCCAGAAATTCAATTATTCCTCCTCTTCTCCTCCCAACCCCCCAAACACACACACACACACACACACACACACACACACAGAGAGAGACAGAGACAGAGACAGAGACAGAGAGACAGAGAGAGAGTCATTCTCTGAAATGTTTATCTTTTTTACTGGATGGGTTGCTCACACAGCAAGAGACTATCTCAAAAACTTCACCCTTCCAGAAAAAACAAGATGAGCACACTTCCACTTAATAATCAAAAACTGTGGATAAAAATAAGATTGTGAAACATGAACTTTGTCCACCTCATATGAATACAAAAATATGAACCATAAAGCTAAGGAGCTCTGATTAAACCATAGGAGCTCAGGCAGTGTCTGATAAGAGTCAGATGATGACTCAATGGCTAAGCTGTCTAGAACAGAGCTGGTCCCAGCAGGAGATAAGACTCTATGCAAAGCTTCATTAAACCTCACATTTCTGCTGTCAGGACTGGTCTAAAGAAACACCAATGATACCATCAGGGCAGCAGTTCTGTGTAATAAATGAGCAGAGTCCTTGTATTCTTTTAGCAACAGCATATGGAAAGAGAATAGTAATATAGTTACATAAACTAGCCTCTAATTTTGGAAGCAACCTAAAACAGAGTCATTGAAATTACCCTGTCTTCAGATTTAAATGTGACTTCAAACCTTTCTTAAAAAGATAATTCTTTAATAAAGACAAGAAAAGTTAACTTCATATTAAGTTATATAAATTCTAAATTGATCAAATAAAAAGATAACCTCATCAAGGTACACATACCTTGCTGGAATACCCTGAAGAGTGTCAATTTGTGTGTGTGTGTGTGTGTGTGTGTGTGTGTGTGTGTGTGTGTGTGTTTTATACTCACTGTAGAAACTTGTATTTAGTAACTTGACAACTATGCTTTTAAAAACCAGGGAGACAGGAATTTACAAAGATGACCCCAACTAAGACTCAAAGCAATAGTGGAGAGGGTGCCTAAACCGGCCTTCCTCTGTAATCAAATTGATGACCACCCTAATTGTTATCATAGAACCTTCATCCAGTAACTGATAGAAGCAGATGCTAAGTACTGGGCTGAGCTTCTAGTCCAGTCAAAGAGAGGAAAAGAGGAATAATATGAGCAAAGTGGTCAAGATGCTCCAGATAATCCACAGAGACAGCTGACCAGAGCTATTAGGAACTCACTGACTCTGGGTTGACTGCTAGGGAACCCTCATAGGACCAAACTAGGCCCCTTGAATGTAAATGACAGTTGTGTATCTTGGTCAGTTTGTGTGGCCTTTGGCAGTGAGACAAGGACCCCTCGTGCATGAACTGGAGTCCATTCCTTATAGAGGGATACCTTGCTCACCAAGCTCTTGCTTTTTAACACATTTCTATTATCTGTCTTGTTTGTGGCTTGTGCCTAACCTGCACTCCATTTCCATATAGCTTCTTGGGCAACTGGATTGCATCTTCTCTGACTCTACCCTCCTTCCTCTGTATCTATGCTTAGATTTCCCACCTGCCTTTAAGCTGCTCTGCTATAGGCCAAAACAATTCCTTTATTATGCAATGGTTTTCACAGCATACACAAAGATATCCCACATCACCCATGTAAGATTATTCTCTCCTCAGATTTGATAGAGTCTCCCATTTTAATGACAACTGCTCTTCCTTAGGCTAGTGAACTACCCATCTGCTAGAATAAAGAATTCTTACATGAAGGAACCTAAAGACACATTATTAAATCCCATTATTGCCTTTCACCATCATTTCTCTTTTGCCAGATTTAAAACAGTAATTAAAATTCTGTAAAATTCATCTAGACACTAATAATTGTCCAGATGATGCCAATGCCAACCCAGCAATCATGTTCAAAAAAACTGTCATACTTGGGTTTTGGATTATAAATGAGAAAGTATAAAGATTCTTTCATTTGGTCATAGTAGAAGCACATATGCTAGGACTTTGGTTTGTTTTGAGACAATAGGCCAGGTTAATCCAAGTCATTAACTAATGATCTTGCCTCTGCCTCTCAAGAGTAAGGACTACAAGTGTATATACCAAGCCTGATTAATAACTTTTTTCTAATCCTCTAGTTATCTTTCATAAAGCAAGGAGAATGTGATCATTTATTAAAACTGTATTTGAAAAACTCTATTTTTCAGTTTTGAGGTAAAAGCACAGATAACTTAGGTGATGTATGGCAGTGTTTAAATGAAAAGCATATCAGCCATTTGTCCTAACATGCAACTGAAAAGCATGAAGGGAATTAAAATGTACATTGATGAAGTTTTCTTCAGTGAACCTCATCTGATTGCCCCTTCCATGATGGTTTTTTTTCACAGCATCAGAAAAAGGATTAGGGAAAATGGCAAGAGAGTGGATGACTCCTCAAATCATTAATTCTTTAAGTTGGGGGTGAGCATCAGATCTCTTGTAGGTCTGGATTTAATCTTCCTATATTTCTTAATCTTGCTAAAATGTGAAATTCCAAAAATGTTATAGATTTATTTTCAAAGGTTCAATCTTCCAAAGCTGGTGTTTCTAGGTTTAAAAAAAACCCACTGGTTAGTGTTATGGTAGGTATCTATTGCCTTAGTGAGTTGCCTTTGCTTGTCAAGGTGAACCTCAATGCCAGTGCTATAGGAAGATACTCAGAAAGTTCATCCAAAATAGGGCAGCCTGATAATTTCTCCTACAGATGCCTCTGAAGGGAACTTGTCTTTGCTTCTTAATCATTGCAAAGACAGATGTTAAGTGACCAGCCACTATTGATGATCCTCTTTTCTACTTTAAAAAAATAAATTGAAATTTTAAAATGACCAAAAATGAAAAAAGACATTTTGAAAGGGGTTGATTACCTAGCTATGATTCATTTCAATAGTTTTTTTTAAAAGCCTGTTCATCTAATAAAAGAATGATAAATTGAAGAATGGCTTTGATAAAGATGGGAGATGAATAAATAACAAAGCCCGTGAATGGTTTCATTAAGTAAATACACTGTGCCTGCATACAGTTTCAGTATGCCCATCAAGGCTTCTGTGTGGTAAGTTTGGTATGTTGATGTTGAGGTATGATGCTTAGTAGAGGGTGGTTAGATTAGGAGATCACTGACTTTGGAAGGGAGGGGTATAGTTCTTATGGACTCCTGTCAGATTTCCTGTGAAAGAAGAGTGATCCTGTTCCCCAAATCTCTGTAACTTCCTGAATAGCTTCCTTTACACATATAATCCCACTGTTAGGCATTCATGCTATGATGTCAACACATAAACCTAACAAGGTCACAATCATATGTGGGCATCACGTTTTTTAATTGTCAGAAATGTAGGCTAATAATCCTTTTTTCCCCCATAAGTCATGTAGTTATGAGGTAACATCCTCCACTAGCAGAAAAATGGATAAGTAAGACAACTTCCTTTGAGAGTTTGGAGTGGATTTTAAGACTAGATCTCAGATTCGAGTGTCTTGTGAAACTCAAATTGGCTTTGAACTTGCTATAGAGCTGTTGATAAGAACTTTCACTCCTGAACCTCCTGCCTCTACCTCCTAAGTTCTGGGACTGCAGGCATGGAACACTTCACTACCAAGAATGAATTAAACTAAAAGAAGAAAGGATTTTGGTTCTCTAGAGTTTCTGGATGTGCATTTCAAATTCACAGAGCCATGGAATTTGAATAAAATCTATGACCTCTCCACAAGTTTGCAAAGCAAGATCATGGCTGCTGAAGCCATTTCAACATAATGAAAGCATTTGAGGAGAGCATATTTTTTTTTGTCACTATTGAAAACTAAAAATGTGCACCTGGATTCTTAGCTGCAGATATATATATATATATTTTTTTATTATGATGAAAAGCTTTTTAAGATTAAAGGAAATCATCTCCAATTTCATCTGTAAGAATGCAGAAGAAGTAGGACACAAGAAAGCGATGCAAGTGAGTAAAAAATAGCAACACTGAAAAAACCAGAAGCCTGGAGCATGGACATATTACTTATTCATTGGACAGCCTCTGGAATCAAACAGGAATTACATGTTCTGAATACATCAAATATTAGAATTTCCCTGGGATCACAAAATTGAGAAGGAAGGCAGAAGCAATGTACATATTCCGCTCTAAGATGAACCTGGGGGATTATTCTCACTAATATGGACATGAATAAATTCTATTACTAAAAGTCTGTCCAAATTTTACTCCCTGTCAACAAATTCTTTAATGTGAGAAACCTCGTGTAATGCAGTTATCCATCCTGGTTTTAGATATTCCATGACACAGTGTTATCAAGAGGAGCCATTAATTTCATTTTACTTCATTTTTTTTGTGGATGTGGTCCTGAGGATTAAAACGAGGACCACATGCACATTAAACAGCCAAGCCACACTTCACTGAGTCATTCTTCCCATCACAAGTATCACGGTTTCTGATACAGTTTTGTAACTATTACCATTTTTCTAAATATGAAAGTAGAAATGTCTACTAGAGTTCACAATTCATGCAAGAAGAAAAATATTAACAACCAAACCCAGAGTTCTTGCTGGATATGGTAGGCTGCACTGGCTCCTAAGGGCACACTAGCAGGACTCTTATCATTTTAAGAGGTCTGATGGGAATGCTGGTGGGAATGCTGGTAGTAGGCACAGGTTACTAAACAAAACTATTGTGTAGACCTTGCTGTCAGCCCATTCTTTGTGCAAATTGCCAAACTATGCTGAAGAGAAAATAGGAATAATTCTGAGACGGCACAGTGGTTGTGGCAGGCACTGTGAGTCTCTAGCTGTCTTAAATCCCTTTCTAAGTAAACTACAAAAATGAAGGACCAAACAACACAATATACAACTCTCCCAGTCTGCAGAACTCTTGCAAGGCTGCGAGTTGAGTTGCTCTACATCTACAGTTCTAACAATGAGATGTGACTGAAACACAGCAGCTAGAATACCCATGAACCCTTAAGGATGGTTTTCTGTTTGGGAGCAGGTACTTGTATCATGTTAGGTTAAGGAAGTGAATTGAAGGTGTAAGAAGAAACCAAACTGAAGCCATTTTGGATAGAACTTCCATTTTGAATAAGAATCAAGTAAAGTTTAAGTTCCCTAGACCTCCCCAGACCTCACTTGGCAACTGATATTACTGACATCCTGGTTGGCAAGGTGAGACAAGAATGGTGGGCAAGTTCCCCCACCACACTTGGGTAAACCAACCGATGGGAACAGGATAAGTGTAAAAAAGAGATGTTCGCAGGAACGTCCCTAATTTCCAAATTTTGATTGGTGAAGAGTGTAAGTATAACTTGGCACAGATGTTTGTGATTATCAGCCTTAAAAGCTCTGTAACATTCTGGCTTGGCCCTTGTGGGATTAGGAAAAAAGCTGGTGTAAGGAAACATCCAAGAACTCACAAGATATTCCCCACTAGGACTCCAAGCAATAGTGGAGAGGGTGCCTAAACAGGACTTCCCCTATAATCAAATGAATGACCACCCTAAGGTTCATGATAGAACCTTCATCCAGCAAGGGATGGAGGCAGAAGCAGAGATCCATAGCTAAGCACCAGGCCAAGCTCCAGGTCCAGCTGAAAATGAGCAAAGGGATCAGAATCATGAGAAGAAGACTCACAGAGACTGCTGATCTGAGCTATTTGGGAACTCACTGACTCTGAAATAAAAGCTGAGAAACCTCCATGGAAAGGAACTAAACCCTCTGAATGTAGACAACAGTCAAATGGAGTGGGCAGTTTGTGGAGGTTTTACCATAAGGACCAGAGTTTATTCCTGGTACCTGAACTGACATGTCAGAGCCCATTCCCTACAGAGGAACACTTAACTCAGCCTTGATACTAGCAGTGGAGGGACTTGGACCTACCTCAACTGGATATGCCAGACCTGAACTGGATTCTTTGCCCTCATTGGGGAATGGATGGGGAAGGAGGCTGAAAGAGGCCTAGGCGGTTTCTCAGAAAACTGAGAATCAATCTCCCCAAGGACCCAGCAATACCACTTCTGGGTGTATACCCTAAAGATGCACAGTCATACTCCAAAGGCATTAGCTCAGCTATGTTCGTAGCAGCATTATTTGTAATAGCAAGAACCTGGAAACAACCTAGATGTCCCTCAACTGAAGAATGGATTAACAAACTATGGTACATCTACACAATGGAGTACTACTCAGCAGTAAGAAAAAAATGATATCCTAAAATTTGCAGGCAAATGGATGGACTTGGAGAATATCCTCCTGAGCAAGGTATCACAAACTCAGAAAGATAAGCAGGGGATGTACTCACTCATTAGTGGTCTCTAAACAAACAAACAAACAAGAAAAAAGCAAAGCATGCCCAAGCTGCAAACCACAACCACTGAACAGCTTGGGATCAGAAACACCCTGGACTGACTCCTTGGATACAACTCCTCCTAGAGGAACACCTGACTTACTCTTGAGGGAGGGGGGAGAAAACTGGATCTGCCAGGAGTGGAGACTGAACTAAGCAATATTGGGTCAGTGGGACCATGGGACTGCCTGCTGCCTGCCCAGGGAGGGGATGGGAAGTTGTGGAGAAGAAAGAATGACCTGATGTGGTGGGAGGGGAAAGGGACCTTGAATAATGATGTACAAGGATAGAAAGTGTGACTTCTTTGTTCATAATAATAATAGTAATAATAATAAGAAGAAGAAGAAGAAGAAGAAGAAGAAAAAGAAGAAGAAGAAGAAGAAGAAGAAGAAGAAGAAGAAGAAGAAGAAGAAGAAGAAAGAGGCCTAGGAGGAACAGAGGGAGGAGGCAGTGGTAAATATGGAGAAAAAAATTTAAATAAAAAAATTTTTTCAATTAAAAAAATTCTGGCTCGGGTTTGCAATTCAGCTCCCAAGTCTGGTCAATGGCCCTAATCAATCAGTAATGGCTTGAATACAATAAATATTTTTTTGTCATCTGCATTGACTTGGTGTGAGATTTATGCAAGTGCTAAGCAGACCCCATAGCAAAGGCATAGTGGAAAAACAATGAGTTTTCTCTTTCCACTAAGTTCCTAAACTCAAAAGACAGTCTATCTTAGAGAAATTAGCAGAACAAAATCATATTTAATTAAATCAATATAAAAGATTACAAATAAGAAAATGAGAAACGCTTAATCCCTGAACAGTGCATCCTGCCATGCTTTGTTGTTTGAGCCCATAAGCAATGTATGCTACCATGTAACATACAATGTATGTTACTAACAATGAATTGTTACTATCACTCCCATTGAAAGTGTCTGACGACATCACTATTCATTTATTTTCTGAGCTTAAAACTAGGACTACTGTTCCTGAAATCACAATGTTACCTAGCAAAGGTGATATGGGTATGCATTTAAATGAAGACTGGCTTACAGCTTTAACAAAACAGCAGACACTTCACTGTTTAAGACATTTAAAATACCAAGCAATAATTGTCAGAATATATTGTTGCAATTCCCATTGTTTAGTTGCAGAAAATGAGTGTAGGTTAAATAATATTCCCAAGGCCATAATGATTCTAAGTAATAAAGCTGGAGAGATCATCTGGGACCTGGGTAGTCTGGTGCTAGAATACTCCTTTTAATAATTATATAGAATGAAGAAAGAGAAAAAAGAAATAGAATGGACTCGAATGGTGTTCACTCACACCTCAAACTATTTCTAACAAAAAGAAATATGAACTTCTTTTGAAAGCTCACTATTTTTATTTCAAAAG
>PVIH01018853.1:0-37202 GCA_004025045.1 Sigmodon hispidus
GGGTCCTGGTCAGTTGTGGGACTTGGGTTTGTGTGTCACCTGTCACCTCTCTGGTCAGGGTTTGATTCTGTCTTTCAGAGACCCCTGCAGTTGTTGGTTCGCTCAGTTCGAGGTTGTAGTCTGGAGCCCTGCAGATTCCCTCAGCAGGCGCTGTGGGTGTGGCCAGGGGCACAGTTCAGCTGCCCCTGCTCCAGAGTGCCCATTGTTACTTTTCATTATATCCAAACTTCTGTTTCCCAGTCCAGGATTTGGCACTGGATTTTGGTTGTTGACAATAATGATGTGAAGAGGGGTGGCCAAGGGGATCCTGTGCCTTACAGAACCTCAGGCAGCCACCTGTCCTACAAGGTGTCCAATCAATAAGTAATGCTAGAGTGGCAGACAAGTGCCCTTATACACCAGTACAAGAGAGAGAAGCCGACAGATCACTGATGCATGGGAAGAAATGCTGTAAGTCTAGCCTGAACAGGAACTACCGAAGTGGGAGCCCAAGTCTCACTGGGCAGGGTCTTCTCTGAGCAGCCATAGCCCAGCCCAGAGCACAGGTGAGGTACAGATGTCTATGTCATAAAGAAAAAATATCAGAAACATACCAGCAATGGGTAAGACTGGCTGGGGCTTAATGACCAGCTAGCCTGACCAAAGCAGCAAGCCCCAGACTAATAATGAAAGACCACATCTCAAAAGATAAGACACAGTAAAGAATGATACCTAAGAGTCTAAGGTTGGCCTCTAGCTTACACAAGCACATGCATATGCATATAGACCAACTTGACACATATATACATGCATACACATATGCACACACACATACACACAAATGCATGCACACACAAAGTCACACACCACTACTTAGTTATCAAATCTTTCAGAAGACAGGAGGCAGGAAAACCCAGGTAACTTGTGTCTCCAGAGGACAAGGAACACAGAGCCCAACCCACACAGGAATACCAGCAACACAGCAGGTTCAACATGCAGTTACTGAGCTTCAGTCTTAGAGGTGAACTCCTGAACTTGCACACTCCTTTCAAGCAGTTTCCACCCCGGATCTGGATCCCCTATCCCACACACTGTCCCCTTGATCAGGAGTTCAGGGTAGCCAGCACTGACCCCTCAGTAGCACACCACCTGTATGGAAGAGTAGTCATAATCTGAGCATGTAGGACCTGAAAATTATCAATGACACTAAATAAAGCATGTTAGTACCCCAGTGTGCTGGTTAGTGTCTTGTCAACTTGACACAGCTAAGTTATCTGACACCAACTTGACACATACATAAACGCATACACATGAAAAGTCTCCAATAGAAATGGATGGCTCAGATAATTCAGAATGTTAGAGCACTTCTGTTGAAGTTTCCTCTGAGTTCTGCATCCAAAACTACTTCAAGAAGACTGGCTAAGATGACCCAGCCTTAAAAACTATTTCACTAAAGACTTGTCCATAATCCTAAATTTTTCTCTGGCTCTCAATGGGATTACCAATGCCCCCATTCAATAAGAAGTAGCCTAGAAAACTATGCCCACATTCCCCAAAAATGGATTATGGATATTTGTGTTTGTTTATGTGTTGGTATAAGTTGTTATAGATAATGAAAAAGAAAAAGAATATTAGATTTGGGGTTCTTATTTGAAAAAGGGGAAATGTAGTGGAATTATGCTGGTAATGTAAATATTTGTCCCGCCTATGGGTTTAATAAAAGCTGATTGGCCAAAGGCAAACAGGAAGTGTGGGCAGGGATACCAGGCTAAGAAAATTTGGGAACATCTCAGAGCAGAGACAGATGTCAGACAGATGCCACACAGATGCCAGAGAGCCACCAGAGAGAGCTGCCACAGACACAACAAGGAGACTCAGCAGATACAGAGGAAAGAAGATGAAATGCTACTCTGAGAAAAAGGTACTGAGCTGCACTGCTGAACAAGATGCGTTAGATTGAGAACAAGTGCTAGCAAGTTATATGCCTGGGCCCTAGGTCAATCAGCAAAAAATAATACAAGTGTCTGTGTGATTCTGTGGGACTGAATGTATATCTAGGGGACTGTGGGTCTGAACCTTGAGGCTAGACCAGAAAGACCAGGCCAGAACCATTAAAAACAACTTAAGCTGAGACAATGTCCCCATCAGACTAGCCTTCAGGTAAGACTACGGGGCATTTTTTTTTTTAACTTATGATTAATGTAGAACCCAGGCCACTATGAGTGATACCATCCCTGGGCAAGTGGTCCTAGACTGTATACTGAACAAGCCAGTGGCAATGTTCTTCCATGACCACTGATTTAGTTCTTGCCTAGGATCTTTGAGTTCCTACCTTGGCTTCAGTCAGTGTACTATTATCTATTAAAAGCCAAATAAACTCTAACCTCTCAAAGTTGTTTTTGGTCATAGTCTGTATCACACCAATAGAATCCAACTAAAATCAGTAGAAACTTGACTAGTAGAAACCTGCAAAATTGTGTCACCAATACAGTATTACAGATGTTCATAGGCTCAGAGTAAAAGGGTTCCAATCCTCAGCTCAGGCTGCTGTGACATGCTCACCATTACCCAACCTCCCTAAGTTGAAAATGAAGTAATTATAGTTATAATTTTTTAGTGACAGTTCTAGAAAAGAAACTCACTTATAGGTTAAAGTGTATAAGTTTGATAAACATCAAAAATTAGTTTTCAGTTAGTTATACAAATTAGAAAGTGAACTAGGTGTAATCCTTTGGACTCACAAAAATAGGATAAATAATGGAATTTTTTTGAATTTTGTCAATTGTTAATGGACTGGACATTACTCATATAGTTATTTTTGTATATATTATATACAATTATTATACTTATTGTATATGGTCATTCTTATGTTAATTATAACCTTTTTATTTTTGACACAAAAGGGGATATGTGATGATATATTTTATATTTAATAAAATCAGCCTGGAATATCAGAGAACAGAATCACCCACAGTCAAGCCATGAGGGTTGTAAAGTGGTAACTCATGCTTTTAATCCCAATATGGGAATGACTGAGTGGTGACCTACACCTTTAATCCCTTTATGAAGAAGACAAAGATCTTTCTGTACTTCTGTGAGTCCAAAGCCTAAAAACAAAACAGTAGTATCTTACATCTTTAATCCTAACTCTGGTATTATGATGCAGAGTTGAATCCAGAAGTGAAACAACTAGACAAAGAAGATATTTAAGGCAGGCATAGGCAGACATTCAAGTATTTGGTAGGAGCAACCAGCCAGGAAATGGTAGTACACACTGTTGGTCCCAGAACTTGGGAGGCAGGAGGATATCTGTGAGTTCAAGGTCAGCCTTGTCTACAAAGCAAGTTCTAGGATAGCCAGAACTGTTACACAGGAAACCCTGTCTCAAAAAAACCAAACAATCAAAATAAACCAAAAGACTGGAGAGATGGCTCTGTTCTCTAATATTTCAGACTATTTTTATTAATTATAAAATATATCACCACACCCAGTTTTACACTACACCTTTGCAAGCTTTGATCAGGACCCTGAGGGAGATTTGATGTAAAATCTAAAGATACAGGAGAATAGTGTCAAAATGGGGACTCTTGCATAAGCAGCCAAGGGGCATAGAACTAGTATATGAAATATTCTAAAGGCTCAAGCAAGTATCAGGGACTACTGGAGATAGTGGGGAATGGGGTGAACTAACTAGATCCCCACTTCCCTGAACTCTTTTTTTAAAAAATAGAGACAATAAGAAAAGAAGCAACTACATTCCAGGAGTAGAAAGTGTGGCAAAGAAATGCAGACATCTCAGGATCCAGAGCAGTGAGGCACAGTGATGAGAGAAAGCAGATGTGGTTTCCCAGGTGACATTCAGACCTGAATCATCGAAGAGTACTTCCAGACAAGATGCAGGGAGAATAGGCCAGGCCTGAACAGACAGAAAAGTGTCACATACAGAGAAGCAACCAATGAAAAAGACGAGAGAGCCCAGGCAATATCCCATGGGACATGATGACTACCACTAGAGTTAGTGGGCACCTGAAGATGTGACAGACTATGCTTAACAAGGGTTCAACCAGATGCCTAGGGTAGCAAGACCAGAGTGGAGCCCAGGCTTATCTGAATAAGCCATTCATGATGGGAACAGATAGGGAGAGCCTCCTTCCCTGTTCTGACAAGTCCTTGGGAACAGCCTATGATAAGTGGGTGAGTTCATCTCACATCACAGCAAGGAGCAGTCTGTGCAGGAAGCGGGTACGAGGTGCTAGGGCAGAACTAGTGGCCAAATTTAGACTTATGACAGAGCCTTTGAGGAAGGACTGAGTAACCAAGCTTTTCTCCTGAAGTCCGTGTGAACCTGAAGTTGAGTATCCTTAAAAAAGAAAAAAAGAAAGAAAGAGAGAGAGAGAGAGAAAGAAATATCTTTGGCAAGGAGTCAGTTTTCTTCAAGGATGCAGTCTCTGAGAATCTACCAATGTTCCAACATATGGTCCTCCACCCATACATGTACACAGGAAACAATAGAGATTAGAGAGGAGGAGGCATGGGGTGGGAGTAGAGAGTGGATTTGATCAAAACACAAGGCATGTATAAAATTACCAATAAAAATAGCAATGAAGAATGTGAATATTAATTGTACCTAAGCAAAATCTTATCCAGAAGTAGGAAGACAAGAGTCAGAGTTAGCACAGCAAGGCAACCATCCTATGAGTCACATGGAACCCCATCACTTGGGCTAGATCTCTCTGTTTTCATTCATACAGCATGGTGGAGAGCCTTGATGGTCTCTGTCTGCCTGGTCAGGGTGTGTAAAATCTACTGTGGCTGTTCTGAGTCCCTGGGGTGAGCATGAGAAGACACACCCAGTGGAAAATGCTAAGCATACTCTCCAGGACAGAGGGTGGGTCTCTCTCTCCTGGTCCTCACCTGCCTCCAAACGGTGGAGAACTCAAGTGTGTTTGGTAAGGTGCTGCATCGGCCTTTGGGGAATCAGAATAAAGCTCCATTTAATTACTTTCCTAGCACAGTGCATTTTGCTATGAAGGCACCTACTTCTGCCAGAGAGATGTGTGAGTTTGCCCTGCTCTGTCTTCAAGAGCCTAAGTGTTTATCATTAGGCTGTGAAGCAAAGTAATCTGTGGGCTGGAACTAGCTGTTGATAAAGCAGACCTGTTAAGCATTACAAAAAAAAAAAAAAAATCCCTAAGCCATGGAAATTACACAGCCCTCCCTAACTGAAATCCAGAATTTGAGGTGGGGGAGTGGAAAAACTAGATTTTTTTTTTTTTAAGTAGAGTCTTATTCCAAACAGCAGCCAAGGGGCCTGGTGGCATAATACGTTATGATTTGATAGGAAGAGGCTCATTTAAATTGCAAATGAGTATGAAATTGAGACTCTACCGCTATCTTTGCTCTGCTAATGTATAGAATAAATGATCTCTGGATACAATGAAGTCGGGTGTCCTCTTTGTTTGCAGTTTATATTAAAACTTCACTTGGATGAGATTTCCAGGCAGGTTTCCTAAAACGTTCCCTAAGGAAAGAGAAATTCAATGACACCAGATTAAATACAAGAAACAATAAAAAAAAAAAAGGTGTGTGCTGCATGTTATCAAGAAAGTCCCCAAACTTTGTATAAGAGGATGAATTATTTATTAAAGTTTTGGGGAAAGTCCTAGTCTCTAAAAGAAAAAAGGGAAAAGGAATGTGAAGAAAAAGTTATTTTACAGATAACGGTGCATCTATTGCAAAATCTACTTTGCAGATTTGGGGTGTAGTCAGAGGAAGGAGGATGCACAGTGAGGCTCCCCTTCAAGGTGCTTCTCCCAGAGAAGCAGACCTACCTGCCTCTGGGCTCACGGGGAGAAGAGGACACCCTGAGCCAAGAACATGTAAACAGAGTTTGCAGGACACTCTTAGAATGAGGGCCAGGCTAGAGTCAAGAGTAAAAACTGAAAAGGTTTCATACAGCATCTTTCCAGGTGCATGGACACACATCTACAGAAATCTGCACTGGGCCTGAGACCATCCTTGTATGCAAAGCATATCTCATGAGAGACAGTGCAGCAATCTTTCTGCTACTCCCAGGGAGTGTGACACCACTTGCTGTGAGTGGCAGCTTATTCACTTATTTTAATAGTGTTTTACTGTACAGGGAATTAGAGAATATCATTCAAAATACTAGAGAATGTCATTCCTGAAGTAGAGCACTGAGCCTACACTGTGACTCTACTTCCCTACTGGCTCTTCAGATATCCAGACATACTGCCACAATGATGGCTTGTCCTGACCTTGTTTGCTATCAGCCACTGTCTCTTAGCAATTCTCCAGAGGAGAAACTGAAACCATAAGCAACCCACCTGGGTAAGAATCCCAAGATGTGATCATTCTCCATAAGTATCTGAGGCAGAGGTGGAGACCACATCACAGTCCTCCCCATCTCCTCCAGACTGGGCAGGGATTTCCTAGGCTAGCTATCCCTGAAAGTTATTACATTCAATTATTTTTCTTGCCTGGTTGGTTGCAGATAGTAATTACTTCTTTGGCTGTTTGTGGTTCTAATGGCCTTCCAGGTATCGGATGAGGAGGAGGAAACCTGAGGTGCAGTTTCCATCCTTGCTTAGAGCATAAACCACCCTGCAGAAATATAACCAGGAAGAAAGGCAAGAGCATGTGTGAGCAAATACATGTTATAGTGTTCAGCTATGTTATGCTCCTCTTAGAGACTGGCACTGTCCTCTCTTACCCACATTCCTGGGTGTTGTCATACAGCAAATCCACATCATCTATCTTGGCCTATCTGATAACTGCTCCTTCATTTTTATTTTCTGTGTGTGTATGTATGTATGTATATATATATATATATATATATATATATATATGTAGTCAGATTTTTCTTTATTCTTCTTGGTATATTTTTGTGCCCTTGCTAATTGCTAAGAAATGTTTAGATTAATGTATGAGCCCTTTGCAAAATGAGATTGACTAATTCTTCCACACAGCTTGGAGTTTTCAAGAAAGTGTTGATCTATTTGCCCAATTTACCTGGTATTCTTCTCAAATCTTTCGAACTAAGTGGGGCTAAAGGGGTAAAATAAAGTTCAAATTCAGACCCAGAACTAGACAGGCTTATTCCTGTGAAGGTGTCAGGGTGCTTGGAGAACAGGGCATGGTAACCAGGTGCCCCTAGTAGAGGCCAAGGTAAAGGTACAAAGGTCCCTGTTTAGTGGCTCTAAGGTTTGGGCAAGTGTTGAAACTTGAATCTGGTGTGGCAAGTAGACCAGTTCTTCCCTATGAACTAGGTCCAAACGATGGCCTCTCTCTGGCTCTCATGAGAACCGGTATACCCTCCACACTAGAACAGGACTCAGCTGCTTGGACACTGCTTTCCATTCCACCACCATCTCACCCTGTGTGGAGGCCTGGGTCAGCTCTGCTATTAGATTCTGGGCTGTCTTAGCCCAGACTGTACAACAGGCTTCAAGTACCCTGTTCCTGATCTCGGGAGCCCACCAGCCTACATGCATGCTTTATGGTGCGAGGTGGCCCTCAGGCTGGCTTGCACTAAGCCCAGCCCATTTCTGCTTCTTAATATTCCTCCCTGTCCAAGCCAGGCTCAGGGAGGAGGCAGTCTGCTGTGTCCAATGTCTCACTCCCTACCTCTCCTGTTCCTTCCTGAGTTCCAGGGCTGAGGAATGTGGCTCCACTTCCTTTTTGTCACATTTTTGCTGCAATGCAAAGTGTCTTACATATCTGTTTACTTAGCATTGGGGAAGGCTTGTTGTACAGAATTTTAACTGTTAGATAAACAGTGGTATATCTCAGGTTCTCACATGCTCTGTTTTTAGCCAGGTATATATTATCTTATTTCCTCTTTACAGTAATCCTACATGGTGAGACTTGTTTCTGTCTCAGACATGAGAGGATCAGAAAGGAGGCAGATGAGTTCCTTGCCCAATACTCCTCCCAGGTAAAGATGGGGTCTGGAAGCTTTTTATCACAACCCTTGCTAACCAGGGGACCAGAAGCATCTGCAGCCAGTACAATGTGGCAGGAGGACACGGTTCACTCCAGCACCATGGAGAAGAAGCCCTTCCTTGTTTTCTCATTCTCTGTGTCTTCCTAACTCAGGTTTGCTCTTTGACATTTAGTCCGTCTATTGGACTTCGGAGTGTGAGCTAAGGAGTGGACTTGACTTTCTTCTCACAAGTTGATCTGTTATTCTCAACAGGACACTGGCTAGCCCAGCCTTCCTACTGATTTTAAGGGCCACTAGGAACATGTGTGCCCTCCCCAGTGTGTGGGCTGATTTTATGTTCTGTTCCATGATTTGTCTGGCCTGAGTCACTCTCCATTTTTTACTTTGACTCTAGGAAACATGTTCGTGCCTAGGAGATCTACGTACTCCATAGTGTGGACATCTTTAAAGTCTGCTCATCACTCAGCTGTCCTGATGACCTTTAGACCTCTCTGGAGGTGCTGGCTGGATAGTGTTTTGAGATTAATTAGGAAAGAAGTGACATTTTTATAATGTAACATTAATAATCCTTATATTTGTTTGTCTTACTTTATTCCTTTCCGTAAAATGTTATGGCTCTTCTCATGTGGGACCTCAGGCTGCTGGAGTGTACTTCCAGAACTCTACATTGGGTTGATATGAAGCCATTTTATTTATTGTTCTTTGCAACTGCCTCTAAAGCCTTGCATTTAGGAAAATGGTGCAGTTTCCTGGGAACAGGGTCACCACTGTAACCAATTCACTATATCAAGGTGGTTTATAAACATTCTTCTCCCCGTATTTAATGTGATCAATTATATTAATGTATTCCCTAAGATTAAATGATTTGATTACTAACATACCTGTGCTCATGCCTCTCTAAACACTGGTTTTACTGTGCAGTAGTTTCTGAGTGTCCTGCCACAACTCACCCTTACAACAATAAAAACTTACCTAAGTCAGAGCTCTGTAGGCAGAATCCAAATCTGCTCCTGTACAGAGCTATGCGGAGGAGCCACCCCACATCCACCACCCCTCTGGCCCCTTCATTCCTTGGCTGCAACTACATCATCACTCCATTCCTCGTTTCTGAATTTCCATAGTCACCTCTCCTCCCTGTCTGTATCTTTATTTAGCTATTTGTGTATACTTATAAGAATGATGGTCACATTGAATCACACACACACACACACACACACACACACACACACACACACACACACACACACACCATGCACTATAATTCCATCTTGACTGAATATATCTGCAATGGCCCTTGCCTTCAAGGCTGAGAAAGACCTTCCCAGGTCCTATTTGCTTACAGAGCTCTATAGCCCTTATTTTGTCCCAGGCATTGTTTCTCACATACAGTCACAGTTGGGCAGGACAGGCATAGGGCAGAGATAAATATTTCCTGTTTGTATATATTGGGCTGTGAGCAGATCCACATTCTGAGACTGCTGCATTGCCAGTGATATTTATTACATATGACATTGACATTCTTCCCATGGTTTAAGTCCCCACAGACTTAAGCCAGAGCCAGCATCTCAATGTTACTTCAAGCATCAAAGATTTCCCTCTCAGACCTAAGGACTTATCTTGGCAATGGTGGGCAGGTTCCAGAGAAATGCCTGCCAGATGACAATCATTATGCCCAGGTGCTTTGAGAGAGAATCTTTAGCAGCCCAGACCTCCTCTACTGGAGGAGCCCCTGAACCACCACTGTTGAACATAAAAAACACGGAGATGTGCCAGAACATAAGTAAGGGGCATCCATCATGCAAAACTGCAGCAGCTTAAATGTTGGGAAAGCTTCATGTCAGGGTTAGACACTGTGGGGTCTGTAGCAGTGGCTCTATTAATCCCACTAAATGAAAGAAAATTAAATTAAAGCTATCTTTATTCCTGTGCACAGCAAAGCCAATGTGGTGGCGCTCTCTCCCTAAATCAGAATTAGAGAACAGCCTTGAACACAGGGCTGGGGGTGGAATTATAGCTCCAAACCACAAAAGCTGGGCGTTTCCAAAGACTGGGGAATTTCTGAAGGCTCTTGGCAAGTAAAATACAAAACCATATAGTTGTTTAAGATTATTTGGCAGAATATCTTGTGGTTTTCATGAGGGTGTAGGTAAAGGCTTAGTTAGGGTGTGCAGCAAGTCAGATTCCAGGAAAAAAAGAAACTTAAGTTTTACAGTAAACAGAACTGAACTTATTTTGACCTGGAACATATTGCCTTCTGACCTTAAGATGGACGTGGGCTGGTCCATCAGTTTCCACAGCTGATTGAAGCTGAGTGGTGAGAAGAGACACAGATGGAAGAGAACTAGAGCCTACCCATTACTCAGGAGGAGTTCTTCACAGTCTGTAAGGCATGAAGCAACACTCATGCATGAAGATGCTTTGGGGTAACAAAGAACCAGATCCACAAAAGGCAACCCATAGACCTCAGGTCACCATGGCAACCCACTTTGGAAAACCATGATGTGGTTTCCCAAACAACACAGAAAGCAGGAAAGCATCCTATATTTATTTGTGAAACATCTACCTGCCATTAAGCTCAGGTGTCCTGTTCATAGATGGACCAGGTTACCGAGGAGCCAACTCTACTTGGCTGGAACCAGGTCCTGAGTATGTGTCTAGAGAGTGTTGGGGAGCACTAGACTCAGAATCCCACAACTGCTCACCTGTTCTCACCAGGCCGATCACACAGACAGGACACACCAGAGCCTTGCTCTCACTTTGTTCACAACCTTACACTGGCCGGCATGGAGGCTGACACCATAGACAGGGGTTGCCGATTACTGTAGAATCAATGTTCCTTGTAACAAATGGCCCTGCCTGCATGCCTCCTTCCCCCAGGCCTGCAATTACCTTTGATCAAGGAAAGTGGTCTGTACTTCCCTTGTGGAGACACCCATAGTTCCTTCTGTCTTCCATCCATCTGCATCTCTTTGGACCTCTGGCCAGTCACCTCCAATAAAGTAGAAATTATATTTGCACAGCAAGACTTTCCTGATCATGTTTCCTTGAAGGAAAAGCACACAGAATCAGGAACCAAAAGGGGACTTTCTGTTGTTATAGCAGAACAATAAATGTTGTCTTTGTGGAACCCAGAACAAAGCAAATGTCAGCGCTGAACTTTTCCCTCATATTGGGAAACGTGACTTATCCATTGTGAGGATAGTGCATCAGAGATGAAGTCACATCCCAAGCCTAGAAAAGCCTAGTGTGTCTGATTGCTTTTCACTGAAGTAGAGGACATACATGCCATGGAGAATGGCAATATTGATGCTTTGGTTGTCTAAGGTGAATGTGACTCTTTCAGATATGACTGTCACATTACAGTGCCAGGTAAGTCCTTCATAGACAGCTGTCAGGTGGGAGGGGGAGGGAGAGCAGCACAAATTTAAATGTGGAAACAGGAAATATCCAAAGAAATCTGAGCCCATTGGGAGATGATAGCTCTCCTGTGTAAAGGAAGTTATTGGATGACTCCCCCCCCCCACCGCCCAAACATCACAGCAGGTAGGAATTGAGCCTGGCATGTGTTTGCCAAGGATGTGGCTGAAATATTCCCTTTTTCCTGAAAGCTGAGAAGAAAAACATTCCCATACTGAGGAGAGTGAGGAAGGACAAGGCTGGGGGGGGCTGCTACTGTTTGAATGTGTCCCCAAATTTCTTATGTTTGAAATTTAATCCTTGACAATGAAAGGATCCAGGAAGGTGAGTCATGGGGGTTCCATATCCACAAGGGATATTTACAGGTTGGTAGATTGATGGATTTATGGTCTGTTGAGGGAGTGATGTTGCTAAGAGCTTTCATGGGAGGCAGTCTAGCCCATCAGTCACCATCAGTGGATGCTGAGTACTACAACACACACTTGGCTCTCGTACTCCCCCTACTAGGGATAAACATCTGCTCCTTATAAATCATCCACTCTGTAGGGTTGAGTTACAACAACAAGGGTCTGCAGTGCATAGAAGCTAGGAAGAAGGAAGTCTCTGTGATAAGAACAAATATGTGCTGCCCACAAGGATTGTGCTACCTGGAATCCACTCACTGGCCAACCCAGACAAACTTTACCAGAGCCACGTGGGAAGAGGGAGGCCTTTCCCATGTCCTGAGTGCTAACTGAAACCGCCCCCTCAGAGACTATGTCCCAGCTGACATTGGGGCATGGGCAGCAAGGCTGGCCAGATTGTGAATGCCCAGAACATCTTGAGCCCATCTGTCTCAAACTTCATGACTCCCCACAGGTTTCAGAGAGGAGGGCCCAAGGCAGGATATGCCTTAGCTAAGCTCACAGACCCACCCCACACTAGACATGGGAGGAGTTCACATTTATATGGCTGTAGCCAGCATCATGGTATTCCATCTGAAAACATCCACAATCTGACCATATAGAAGCCAGAGCCTGAACACGTCAGTAAAAAGCTAATGACTACCACTTTTGCTTTGATTACAGTACAGAGATAATTTGCAAATCAGACACATTTACCTGTGTGAGTACCAGTGATGGTGTCCTCTGGGGTCTACTGCAGCAGGTTTGCACAAAACAGCATCGCACATGAACAAAACTTCTACCTCTCCTGCTTCATCCCTGAGCAGGGCCTGATGTGCTGGTGCCTGCCCTTGTGGCAAACCCTATGGAAGAGCGTATCCTGCTCCCAGGGTACAGATAAACTGCATATCTCAGCAGTTGTTCACACCCTCAGGTACTCATGCAGGCCTCTCTGAAGGTCCGTCAGACCCCACACCAATGGTGGGCTAGGAATTCTGTATCTGCCTCTTGAGTAGCTCCTTCCTTTAGAATGAAGTAGTCCTGGTCCCTCCCAAAGTGGGAGGGGAGGCTCAGAAAACTCGCGAGAAAGTGGCATGCCTCAGGAGACCCCTCCATGAGGTTGGACAAGCAATAAACACTTGCTGGAAGGGAGATGACTGTTCGGTAATGTAGCTACCTGTGTGTAAGCTCCCCTGGAGCTCTGGGCATGCAGTTTTCCTGAGCTGTCACTGCTGTTGGGTGGTTTTGCTCTTTGGGGGGCCCACCACCCAGCTCCAGTATATTTTTATTAAGTATGCAATATATTGCCACATTTTGCCTCTGGACTTTTACCTTTTCTTACTTCTATGTATCTTATTTTAACTCTTACTTCATGGCTGGCTCACTGGTTGGGTGGCTGGGTGCCTGGCCCCTGGAATCCTCTGCTCCTTGGTCTTGTTCCCTTGCTCTTTTTTTCTTCTTTCTTCAGATTTCTCCTTTTATTTATTGTCTGCCAGTCCTGCCCATCCTTTCTCCTGCCTTGCTATTGGCCATTCAGCTCTTTATTAGCTCATTAGGTGTTTTAGACAGGCAAAGTAACACAGCTTCACAGAGTTAAACAAATACAACATTTAAAAAATGCAGCAAATGTTTGCATCATTAAAGCAAATGTTCCATAGTGTAAACAAAAGTAACAACATATCTTAAAGTAATATTCCACAACAGTCACTCACACAGGAGGGAAAGAGCATGGGTGGGCTTTGCAGTAATGCAGCTAGCTGCCCTAATCACCCATGCACCTGTGACCACAGTAAACTCATTGGTTTACCAGGCTGGACTCAGATGGATTATTTCTCCATCTGTGGTTGCATTCTCTATCTGAAAATAGACTCCCCAGGGAAGTCACCCAACACTGACTACACAGAACTCCCCACGCTGTGAGCAGGAACGGCAGTCTTGGGGACAGCATCTGCCTGGTACTGACTACCTCCACCTGGGTGGGAAGTGGCTTCAGGGAAGAAAAGAACAATGAGCCCTGTCCAGTAACAAACAGGGAAGCAGAGCCTTCTCCCTGACTCCAGCTCTCCGTCTGCTGGAGAAAAGCCCAGCCAGCTCCTCAAAGCTGGGATTAGAGGACTCATCCAGAGGATTTGCTTTTAATTTCAGAACAGGATTGGAATGCCCTGTTGTGCCTGCTTTCCAATAAACTGATAATGCTCATATTTCAGTATCTCCATTTTGATGAAAAGAATAGCAGCATATCAGCAAACCAGCAAACTATTGGTGAACCCGGATTTTCTAGAACTTAATCCACAGGATTAATGAGTAAAAAGTTTTTTAAAAAATTGAGTTGTTAATATGACGTTTGCTCTCGGCTCTGGAACTTAGATTCTTTGCAAAGTAAGCACAGTGTTGCTCAATTACTTTTCTCCCCATATCTTTTCTCTTTTTAACCCAAAGTGGAAAATTATCTCTGCAAACCTTTTCGGGATTACTGAAAAGCTGAAGTTCTCAAATCTGCCATCTCCTCTTCTTTTTTTAAGTGCAAACCCAGGGACAGCCTGTATTGGTGTCAT
Source organism: Sigmodon hispidus (assembly GCA_004025045.1). Lineage (NCBI taxonomy): Eukaryota > Metazoa > Chordata > Mammalia > Rodentia > Cricetidae > Sigmodon > Sigmodon hispidus. The sequence continues at coordinate 14,301 of PVIH01018853.1, forward strand.
GTAACAAACTGGTGGCTCCATATGTATGTAAGGCAGGGTAGGGGGCGGAGAGGGATGGGAGGTGTTACTACCTGCCTATAATTCTCTGCCTTACCTCCTGAGAGCCATGATAGAGCGTGATGAGAGGCACATTGCCCAATAGTGGGGGTAAGTCATTGTTTGGTCAGAGAGATATGGCCTGGAAAGAAAAGAGGGTTCCTTGATTAGAATGATGGAAGGAGACTTGACATTAGGCAACCTAAAGGCTAGTGAAAGACGCTAATGTGTGTGTTAGCATCAGATCACCAATACATTTGAGGGGACACATTTGAGGAAGGCAACAGTCCACAGTTGTGTTGTCTGTTTCTATTTAACCAGTGAGCCTCCTAGTCTAAATTGCTGTTCCCATGAGATCATGCAAACAAGACCAAAGAAGCCAGATGTAAGAAGCCAATCCCAGAGCCTAAAGAGATAGAGTTAGAGCTGGAGAGAGAAATCACCACCTGACAACAGGTTCATCACCACTGACAGATGTCAAGAAGCTACATTAGTGAAGGAAAGGGAAATGGTTCTGCACAAATCAAGGAACCCCACAGGGCTGACACATGATCCTGTTCTTAAGTTCCACAGGTAGTACATGACACAGAGACTCTTAAATTACAGATGCCTGGGAATGTATAAAGAAACAGAGGCTCCCAAGGAAGTGTTTTACCTTTTGCTAGTGTTTGACTCTAACTCATAACCAAATGTCTTCATGTAACCAAGATGAGGAAGTTGTTGCCCAAAACAGCTGCTGACAATAAAAGCTAGCCACTCTGGTCTGTTTAAAGAGCCCCCACCCTCCATTTCTGATGATTTGGCACTTCTCATGACTGTGCCATCTGCCCACCCTATGGGCCACTGTCACCTTTTCAGGGGGAAAAGGTCATATCAGCTCTACATATCTCAAGGACCTGCTGCCCCCTTTGTACTGCCATTGCATGAGCATCTTCATTCTGTTTGCATGACTCTGTGTTGTCGATAGAGCACCCAAAGAAAGATCAAACAATTCCATTCCAGTCTACCTTAGTAAAATAAGGAGTGTACTTAGTTATTTACAAGTGTATGGGTAATTTATGGGCAGCTACCTCACTGGAGAAGATAATATCTTTATTTTCCAGCCAGTATGAACTGTCTACACATCTTTGGGGAAGGTTTTAGCCTTAGAAGCCCTTTTGCTAGTGACATATCTATATATCCTCGAAAGAGGATGCAGTCTCATGAGGCCTTCCCTAGTATCTGTTAACTATCTGTAAATCTTGGGGAACAAATTGAGGGATGTGGGGCCTTATGATGGGAAATTAATGGCCCAACATACACAGGTATCTTTAGGTAATTACAGCTACTGACAGTTCAAGAATCCAATGGTCATGTCATATTGGAGTGCAATATTCCACATCCTGAGCATACAAGAAAGACAAAGCCACAGATATCAGGAACAAAAAGTGAACACTGGTTTTTACATACAAGGAGGGTCATGGTCACCATGAGATATAAGAAGCTTACCTTCAAGTTCTTCGGTACCTTCATTAAAATTTCTGTAGCTTGTGACTCTCAGTAATGTTCTACTGGTGGAAAATGACTGCCCAAGGTCACCTTGAGCTTTGAACCATGCTGTATCAGAAGCCAGTATTGTCCCATGTTTATTAAGTAGTGAGAATGCCAAAGGACCAAAGAAGCCAGATTTGTGACAAGCTGTTCTCAGAACCCAAAGGATAGATTTGGGGTCAAAGCGAGAAACCACCACTTCATAAAGGGAGTTCATCACTGTGTGTGGTCACCATTGCCAGAGATGTCAAGAAGGTATATTAGCATGCTATAGCTAAGACCTTTCAGTTAATGGGAGTGGAGCATATCCAACTCTGCAGGTTTATAGGGTCATTATAGACACAGTGCCCCCTTTTGGCAGAAGGAATTACTGCACAAAACGATAATGGAGTTTCCACCTCTGGCCTAGGAAGTAGGAGTCAGGGATGAAGATCAAAGATAAGAGACTTGAGTGGCCCTGCTTTCTTGTTCAAGTGTTTGGCAAATGGAGAGAGAGACATAACGCAGGGAGAAAGGGCCATGGGTAAAAAATATCTGTGGGAGAAGGGCAAGGCAGGGAAAGCAGGAAGCCCAGGATCGACGTATTTAGAAGACAGGAACTCCAAATGCCACAGCTGAGGGAAGAGAGAAGCAATGCCAGCCAACAGTACACCTACCTTCCACTGCCCCCACCTTCCTGCTTCAGACCCATCCCTATGTCAAGTGGTGGCCCGTCCCTGCAGTGATGGGCATGTCTCAGTGCCCAGGCTCAGAGGTGGGGCTTTCCACACAAGCCTTAGTCCCTTTCACTCTGCTTCCTGAGATATAAACTGAATGCTACAAGCAGATCACATGGTGGGAGCTTCAGGTTGTTGGTGATGATCCAGAGGTATTAGAACTATTCCCTCAGAATGGCTTGTATCCCCATTCTATTGATGCTTTCCGGGTCATCTCTTCCCACAAGTCTTTCCATTCATTAGTGACAAAGCCTGAAGGCTATCTCATCGTTTTTATGTCTTAGGAAGCAGAGACAGAGAAGGGTGAAGAGACACACAGAGTCACACAAGCTCTGAGACATCCCCATCACCAGCAGAGATGGGCCATTGCCAACACGGTGGTCAACAGGGAGCATTTCCCTTGCCTGTCCCTCCCTCCTCTCTTGACGCCATCTCCCACTTGGAAACACTGTCTAAGAATCAAGCTTTCAAGATTCTGTACTGAGGCAAGGTCCAAATCTCAGCCTCTGAGTGACTGGGGCTCAGCAGGCTGGCTACCCTCCCCACACTGAGCTCACTCTCATCAAGTGATGTGGACAGCCAAGTGGGGCTACAGAGAGAACAATCCCCATTCAGCAGGAGTTATATGTGTGGTCTGATCCTGGTCAAACAGCCATGCCTGCCAAACAAGAGATCTATGGCAGGAGATCTGACCTGTGTCCAGACAGAGCAGATGGGGCAAAGATGATGGGAAAGAGCCTAGGTCTACACAAAGGACAAGGAAAAAGAAGCCTAAGTGAGTACAAAAAGCAGACCTTCACCCAGTGTTGAACAGCAGTGGAAGTGGGGATCTTAAGGCTCCCAAAATGTCCAGAGAATGACATTTGGAAGACTGTCTAGGATCCAAGGAGGCTGTCTGCTTCATCAACCCTGGAACAAGTGGTAGAACCAGAGAAGAAAATCTTCTGTCTTCAACAAGGTCTCCTCCTGCTCAGTTCAGCAGGGGATGAGGACAAGGCTGAGGGTAACTGAGAAGAGGATGTCTCTAGTTGGCGCCTACCCCAGAAGCCAACCATGAGGTAGGGGTGAGGAATCACTTCAGAGCACAGCCCTTCTACCTGCTCCTAGTGCTGGGGGTCAAATCCAGGACCCTGCACATTCCAGGCAAGTGCTCTACCACTGAGCTAAATCCCTAGCCGCCAGGCACAGAGCTCTTGCTACGGCTGTGGTGAGGCCCTGAGAGCAGCTGTACACACAGGAATAGACACTTTATTTTCCTGAGCTTTGGCTCCTGCTCAGGGCCCTAAAGAGAAGAATTCACACCAATCTAAAAAGGGATTTATCAATCTTGCCTCCTGCCAAGCCTCATCCTTTATAAAAATAGCTGGTGGTTAGGTTTTCTGGGACAGAGCTCCACCAGTTACCTGAGGCTCTGGGAGCTGAAAAGGGTGCACTGGCTGAAAAGCCAAGAGCCAGGGTTCCAACTGCCCTTGTCACAGGACCCAGGCCAGGGCTCACCCAGCCTGCCTGGCCAGGGTTTAAGAGAGTGTAATGAGAACTCATGAGTCTATGCTCCCATAGAAGCCATCAACAACCCAGCCACATTTCCACTTTTCACAAACTCTGCACACCTGTGGGGCACCTACCTGGACCAGCTATTCACTCTGTGAATGTTACAGTGAGCTCCTGAAGCTTAACGTCCCATTGGATAGATGTGGACAACTTGATCAGAGCCCAGGATGCCTGGGGGGAAATGATGACTATTTAGAGGCTGCAATAGTTCCTGAAGGTAGATGACAAGAAGCTCTAGCCGGGAACAGAACATAGCCAGAGGCTACTTGGGATCAGTGCCAACAGCACACACAGCCCCGTCCAGGCAAAAACTGTGCTCTGAGCCCCTGAAACTTATTTTGGTCCCTGGAGGAATCACAGGACTGAGAACAGTTTAGCGTGGCTGTTTGGCCTCTTAAGGACTAAGTTAATATTTAGCAGTATTACTGAGAGTACATGCTCACAGTTAGCATTTATCCCAGAGACATTTGGAATGTTTCAGATCCAACACTGCTAACTTCACTAGCACTGTTGGAAATAGCATTTTGTCAATGTGATATGCAAATAAGACCCAAATGTAATTTCTTATGTAAATAAGTCACAATTCCCAAAGAAGAACTGTGGAAACAGAGCTTCTTTCAACGTAAATCCATATGGCCGTTTATGTCACTTATAAAATCTAACTCACAGGGCTGTCGTGGTGCTCTAATATATGGCTGCTACAATTGAGGTTATTGCATTCAAAGGAAGATTCGCATTGCAAAGACTTAAGTGGCTCAACCAGTCTGCCGGGTTAATTACCTTTGTGATTGAAGTTGGACAGTGCAAAAGCCCATTTTTGCCTTCATGCATCGAAGCTGGGTGTATTGTACTCTAAATGTATTGAGAACAGCCTTTGAATGGCTGTTTCATAGTTTCTTAAATGAGATACAGTAAAATCTCATTATAACACATCTCTCCTTTACAGCCTGGATTTGATCAAATGTTTGGTTAATTTAATCATTTATTGAATACAGTAAGTTCTCCTAGCTTTACCTGTTCAGATCAGAGCACAGCTACTGCCTCTGGCCACTGAAAATGACACAGGTCAGCAGTGACCCTGCTTACCCTTCTAGGTTCCCACCGTAACCCTGTTCTGGGCCTAGTTCTCACTGTTGATGCCTCCTCTGTGCTCTGAGTCATGAAAATAAGGGTTTTGATTTGAATGACTGAAGCTACTGTCTGGGAGCAGAGTCTTGATGTTCATGTCACCTATCCCTGGAGATGACATGGTGCCTGTATGTGGGCCCTGGGTAGATGGCCACCCAGAGATCCTACTGTTGCCTGTAAGAGGCCAACCCTGCTGAAAATGAACTTGTCTACTGGGAAAATAACCTGCCAAGGCAGAAGGAGCCAGAATAGAAACAATCTCTGTAGGTCATAACACCCCATTTGCAGACAGCTGACTATGCTCTGTCACCTACTCTGGACTCTGCGGGTGGCTTAAACAGCCTCACCTTAGGGTGCAATGATTCTCACAATTCTGAAGAGGCGAAAAATGTTACCACCTTTGCATGTAGGGTTCCAGACAAGAGGTGTCACTGGGGGTTAGGGTGCTCTTGATTTTTATCTTCCAGATCTTTGGGACCTCCTAACCTCTCCTAAAGGGACTATACATAGCTGTGCTCATATAAAAGAAATATAAAAGAAAGCAGCAAGATGGAATTTTCCTCAAGCAATTTCTACCCCTACACTCCTTACATTTCTTCTTCTCTCCAGGAAGAAAGAACTTGTTCTCCCAGAAGTCAGAGGCTGAAAGTTTGGACACAGTTACCATACATGTCATGAACAAGCAGACCCCTCTAGGGAGAAAGTTCTGCCATGGAAATCTAGACAACACCTGTTTCAGGCCATTTCAGTGCTCTCCAGGAAGTAGAGGGAGATCAGGGTACAGAAGCTAAGATTCTGAAGGAGAGACGTGCTAAGCCTTTCTAAGGCCTCTAAGTCTACTGCTCTCTACCAGTGCTGAGGGCAGGACCACACAGACCACAGGGATCTTTACACTGCCGTGCACACTACATGAGTTACTTTTCTAATTCTCTTGACAAAATACCCAACTAAAACACCTTGAAGGAGGGGATTTTTTTTCTTTTTTGTCTCACAGTTTGAGGAGATACAGCCCACTATGGTGGGAAGCCATGGCAGGGAGAGGATTAGTCTACAACAGCTAGGGGCTGTGAATGTGACTACTCACCCAGGGTAGACCAGAAAGCCAACTACAACACAGGCCAGGACCAGATGTGGATTTAAGCTTCAAGGGCCCACTCTAGTGACCTACTTCCTTTAGTCAGGACCCATACCCCAAAGGCTCTACAGACTTCCAAATAGTGCCACAAGCTAGGACTAAGTATTTAAAGGATGTCCCCATGGGGACATCCCATATTCAAGCCATATTAAATGCCATCAAGCTCCAGTTCTGGGAGCCACTGTGACAGCACACCATTTCTCCTGGCCACTCTCACAGATGAGAGTGGATAAGTGACCAAGTGCCAAAGAACTTTCTCCAAAGAACAGTCAATGCCAAAGGACTCTTCCTACTAGACTATGGTGAGTGGCCTTTCCTGAGATTTGTGTCCTAAGTGACTCAGAAATGAAACTTGATCAGCCCTGTGTGTGTTGTACCTGGGCTGGACTTCTGATAAGGACTCTCTGTCCATGGCCATGACCTTCCTAGGGTGGCTGAGAGGAGCAATTTCATCTGCAGCAAGGAATGAGTGTTGATCCAGACAGGCATAACACATATGGATGCCTCTACCTAGTGTCAGAAATTGGCATTCAAGCACCAGGGTACACCAGTACCCTAGAAGCCTGATAACCTCTTAAGCTTACATTAAGAACATCTCTGGAGACCTGGACTTAAAAGCCACATTTTGTATAAACAGCTTCAGGCAATTTTGTTCTAGTTTACAGTTTAGCAATGCCAAAGGATAAAATAGAATGGACTGAGAAATCCAAGGGTACTGATCACCTGCACTGTATAATCATGTGTGAAGGCTGCTGGAGGCAGAGTTCACTGATGCCCCAGTTCCTGTCCAGTAATGATTTTCTTTCTTGTGTATGGAATGTCTGTTTATTCCCACCATGTACAAGCTCATATTAAAGAAAATGGGGACAAGACAGAGTCCAGGCTCACAAGAACCCTGAGGTAGAGCTACATAATAGCAGAAATGCCTTCCACCATACATGCCCAGTATCTGCTGCTTGTACCAATATTTTAGGACATCAGCTCTGCCTAGGATTGGGCAACAGTCACTACAGGGAGGGGGTATACACAGGCCTTGGCAGTTGCCCAAGGTCACAAAGGGCTTTGTGTGGTCCTAGTATGAGTTTTACATGGGGGACTCACCTAGAGGGTTTGGGCCCCATGCTACTGGTCAGAGTTGCATTTCAGAAAGAACCCAGGGAATACTGAGGACAAGACAGGAGCAGGTAGGGCAGGCAGGAGAGCCCAGCACATAGCAATGAGCTGTGACTCTGAGATGAACCAGCTAAACCCACCCAGACAAGGAGAACCATGCATGAATAAAGACAAAAAAGAGATCGGGGCTTCATGGGTTAGGGTCAGAAAACAGAAGAGCGCTCCTTTGGCAGATACAGGAAAGGATGAGTCCCCTGTCACTCCCTAGCCTGGGGCTCTCATTGTCCAATATGGTGAATGCAAAGACAGGCAAGCATCCAGGAGAAGCTAGTTGGGCTGAGGTCCTACAGGGGTATCTGACAGTGGACCACAGCCTCCTCTACTCTTCCTCCTCACCTCCACAGCATGAACAGAGCTACCTCACAGTTGTAACCTCCAATACCTCTGAGACAGGCTTTTCTAGTGTGAGGGGAAACAGCTCATAAAATGGAAGTTCTGATTTTGGAGGTTTGCTTATTGTGTTCTCTTTATAGAGCAAGGCCATGCATGAGAACCACACTGAAACACGAATGAGTGGGTGTTGCTGGTAATTACAGGAGAGAGTGCGTGGAATAAGGTTATACCCAGAGCTGTCACTACAGCACAGCAGAGGGAAATGCCCTCTGCTTGGGGCACCCTAATTTGTTCTTCCAACATTGTGCTTATTTCAAATTAATATGCTTATGACGGAGACCTTCCCTGCATGCTGTCACCATGGGAGACAGGCAGGAGAGTGTGAGGCAATTAGAAGCAGGACCCTGAAGGAGTTTCACTGTTCAAGTGTACCCAATGCTGACACCACAATGGGTTTCCCTTTACATTCCCAAATTACACAGGAGGATGAGAATTTGTAGGTTGACGGGTTCTAATCATGGAAGAGCTGTGTAATTACATGAGTGTTCTCTAAACCATTTAATTTCACCAAGACTGGGATAGGCAGAGTGACTTACAATTGTATCTATAATTGCCTTGCTTTAAATTTTTATAATTTACTAAAGTAAGACACTGATAAGAAAAAGGGATGTGTTTTCCTTCCTTTGCCAGATTAGATCTAAGACCGGTGGGCACTGTAGAGAAGGAAAAGCCACAACACATGAATTTTTGAAGCTTATTTTAACAGCTTTTTTAGGTATAATGGACATACCATAAAGTGCACGTATTGGAGTATATTATTTAATGTTTGTAAGTCTATGCACACTGTAAATCCAGAACTACCACCAAGTGTCACTCCCAGAGGTTGTTATCTCTCCTCCTCTTCCTCCTCCTCTTCCCCCCCACCCCTGCACAGGTAGAGATGCTCTAGTGGGCAGTATGTGAACAGAGTCACAGACTGCTTTTAGGGAGTTTGGAGTCTAGCTTCTTCCACTCAGTATGATTATTCTGAGACTCAGTTGTGATGTCACCATGCTCATTGCATTTTATTACTAAGTGGTCCTGATCCCATTCGGTTGCTGTGATAAAGCTCTCTTGCCAAAAGAAACCTGGTAGAGGACAGGGTTTCTTTCATCTCATACTCCCAAGTCACAATCCATCGTCAAAGGGAGTCAGGACAGGGGTTCAAGCAGGACTTTAAAGGACAAAGCAAAGAGGGTGTCTGCTTGCTGGTTCACGCTCAACTGCTTTTCATAAACAGTCCAGACCCAGCTGCTTAGAAATAATGTTGCCTACAGTGGGCCACACCCTCCCATATCAACCATATCAATCAAGACAATATACAGGCAGGACCACAAGCCAGTTCAACAGCTCACACACTTCCAAATGGTTCCATTGTTTTGTCTCCAAACCAGCTACTGTATTTGTTTACATGTCACTGTGAAAGTGTGTCTCCATGCTTCTTAGATAACTATATATTACTAAAATGATCACAATTTTAGGAGATAATAATTTAAGCCAGTAAAGCATTTACCCTGCAAACATGAGAGCTTGGACTCCATTCTCCAAAACCCACCTTTTAACTCCCTAGCTGAAAATGTTGAAGTAAAGGCAGGAAGATCTCTGGGGCTCTCTGGCCAACCAACCTAGTTTACTTCATGAGTTCCAGGCCAATGAGAGACTTTGGCTCAAAAACAATGTGGATGGTGTCTTAAAGAATAGTAGCCAAAGTTGTCCTATAGCTTCACACACACATGCACATGCACACAGAGAAACACACACACATACACACACTGGGCCATGGAGGTAGGCGTAGGTTTACATTTAAGAAGTTGGTGGGATGCTCTCTAACAAGTTTACTGTTCCAAGTGCCCAGCAGCAGTGTGGATGGAGTCCAATTACTCAGCATCCACTTGCCAGCACTGGGTATGGGCAAATTTTAAATTCTAGATATCCTAAGAGTTGTATTGTAGAGCCATGTTAGACTTCAAATCTGTATTTCTATGATAAGTAATAATAGAGAGACTCTTTGTGTGCTGCTCATATATATAAATTCTTGTTCAAATGTATCACTTTGAAAGTACCTCCTGCAAGTTTATTTTTTTAGCAATATATTCCAAAGAGCCAAGTTACTGAGGCTAAAAAGGAGAGAAGGGTCAACAAGAAAGAGCACTTGTGAGAGTAATAGAACACCAGTTTAAATCCCTGGCAACCACATAAAAATCCAACAATGATCTCACACATGCCAGTGGCCCAAGCAATGGGAGGTGGGGGTGCAGGGACAGGTGAGTCCTAAGAGTTCACTGATCAGCCACCCTAATCAAAGCTGCCAGCCTCAGGTTCAGTCAGAGACCTTGTCCAAAATAAGGTGAAGGGTAACAGAAGGTATCCAGCCTCTTCCCTGGCCTCTGCATATGTACATGTGAGCATGTACACCTGTGTACATACCTACAAATACATTACACACACACACACATACATGCACACAAAAGTAAATGGCCAAATTGTGAAGCATGATATGGTCAGTTTATTAATCTTTTTAGCATCTTTTATTTATTAACAATTTTATACATGTATATGGTGTATTTACATCTTTTATTGACAATTTCATACATGTATACAGTGTATTTTGATCATATCTACCTCCAACTCCTTCCTCTATCACTTGGCACCCCAGTATGCTCCCTCTTATGCATGTCCTCTCTTTTTTTGGTAATTCATGGCCAGTTAGTACTGCCTGAGGAGATGCTGGCTACTTTAGTCTGCTTGCAATCTTATTCAGGACTTTCTATGGCAAATAATGAAAATTCTTGACATAACCCAAATTTATAAGGGCTTTCTTTATATTTTCATTATATTTATAGATTTAGGTTTGAGTCTATGACCTGTTTTGAGTTGGGTTTTACATGTGATGGGATACCGAAGTTCATTTCTCTTTTTTTGCAAATGGTTGACCAGTTATCCCAGCCCCATCTGTAGAAAAGTTTGGGCTCTTCTCTGAGTTTCCTGTGGACATTGGTCCACAGCCAGCTGGTCATATGTGTGAGTTAGCTCTTCAAATTCACTCTTCTTTTCCATTGTTTCATGTCATCTTCTCAGAATTCCCATGTGGATCTTAAATGGAAGCTGTCAGTTCAAACACTACAAGCCTAGAATTTGTGTTGGGCTCACATCAGCAGTAGTGTGGGGAAAATTAACACCATAACATATAGTTCCCTCATCCACAGATACTGCCAAGCTTTCTAGTAGTTTTGGTCTTCCATTTTTCTCAGAAAATGTGTGGTTTTCACTCTATAGTGTGGCAACTCCTTGGTTCAGATTTATTCTTAAAAGTTTTATATTCTCAGACTATTATAAACGAGGTATTAAAATATTAATCAGAGTTATTGCTTATAAATGGAAATGCAGGTGACTTTTGCCCATAGACCTGGTTGCTGAAGTTACTATCAGTTTCTGAAAGCCTTTCCTTTCCAAGCCACACTTTGTCACAGCAGCAGAGAAGCAAAATGAGATTAGGAATACAATGGGAATGCCCACCCTCACCACCTCTACTAAATCTGGAACTAGATCTGACCAGCTAAATAAGGCAGGGAAAGGAAGCAAAAACTACCAGGTTGGAAAGAGTGGAGTAAACATTTATTCTCATATAGAGCACCTTCGTGTGCAGGTCCCCTGGAGTCTGGCAGGCTTTTCTCTCAGGTTGCTTCAGGCTACGTCAAATTGACAATGAACAATAACCAGGGCAATGCCATCATGAGATCATAGGATTTCACATTTATTTTCAGTTTACCAATTTTTTTTTTAATTTAGAAATGAGTGCTAGCTTTTAGTGCATTTTCTGAAGTCCTTATCTATGGTATAGAACTCTTTTCTGTGGCACTTCAGGTTCATTTACCTCATTTGGGGTTTACAGTGGCTGTCTTCAGCTGTCATAGTTTACCTTCAAGTAATGCATTAATGTGTTGTGTTTTAGCAGTTAGAGAACCATGACCATGTGGACCATTCCCCGCTCCTGTTATTGGATGCTGTTGTCATATGTACGCTGTATGAGCCCCACCTTGTTCTGCAATTGTTCTGTCTCAGGTAATTATTTAATTTAAAGCACCTTTAGAAATAGCAGGATTATCTCAGTGTTACAGGCCCTGGCCCTCCTTCCCTCTCTGTGAAGTCATACTGATACCTCATGTAATTTCTCCTCTACCTGAGGACTTTAACATTTTCATGTGCACATCTTCTGGGACTAGATGTTTTTAAGCTTTTATATATATGGAAAAGCCTATTTTGACTTTATTTTTGAAAGGTACTTTTACCTGCTATAAAATTCCAGACTGAATTATTTTCCTTTTCATTTCTATACAGAGTTTTTCCACTATCAAATGTCTTGCAACATTTCTGAAGCAGAGTCGGCTTCAACTGATGTCTTTGCTCTTCCGTGTGTGATATAAAAAACCTGATCCCTGATGCTTAATCTGCCTAGGGACAGTTCAATGTTCTTCTGTTTTTCTCCCCTGAGAATTTCTGTTACCATGTGTTCAGATCCATGGTTGCTCACACAGAGTGTATGATGTGCTGTGACCCACTACACTGTGCTTTCATCACATACACTGTGGTTTTCATGTCTAGTTATAGAAGAATATAATTTCTTCTGCATCTTTTCTCACTGTCTGGTTCTTTCTTTCTCCCCTCCCCCGCCCTTCTTTCTCATATCCTTAAAATGTGGTCACAGCAGTTATTTTCTGAATTGTCATGCCTGTTTCTTTGCACACCTGATCTTTTTGACAAGATACCAGAAAGTGTGGATTTTATCCCACTGTGTATCTTTGATTCTTATATTTCTCTAAATGTTGCTTTCTTTCTTTCTATGGTACAAACATTAAGGAACAGCAATTTTTCTCGCTTGTGTGTAAGCTTGATTAGGAAGAACCAGCATGACATGAAGCAGACCAGCCTTTCCTCATAGCAGAAACAAAGCTCTGTCTCCTGTACTGTGTATGGGACCTGGAAGGAAGGAACCTGCTGCCTTTGTGTGCTTGTCCTTCACCTTTCCTACTGTCTCACACAGGTGTTGACCAGCCTTCCCCTTGGCTTCAGAAGGTTGCCAAACTCAAGCCACATGGACTTCCTGAGACTCAGGACTGTCTTAACATGCTGGGAAGTGGGGAAGTTCTACTTGGACACCTCCATATGCACAGGCCTGCAAACCCATCAGGTACCACAGGAGTCTCGATCATCTCTAGCCTGTCATGAGTCACCATCCATCACTGACTAATGTCAGTATCCTGACAAGCATTTTCCCTATATTCTCACTTTTTAAAGATATATTTTTTGTGTTAGGGGGTAACTCTGGTACCTGCTAGTCCAAACAAACCAAAAGAGACCATGAAAATTTTTTATAGTTCAATCATATAAAACTTACAAAGATGTGATTAAAATGACAGTTGTAGATTCATTAACTTACTTTATTAAGTAGAATCAAGTTATGGTTTTAGAAAATTCATGTCATTATAATTAACAATAAGATTTTTCTCAGATGTAATGTTAAATGCAATGACAAATTAATGCTTATTTATTGAAAGCATGAAGATTTCTAACATGGTGTGTTTTTTAAGCATAAAAATATCTTAGCTCATATTTGTGTAAATCCTGTGTCAGAGCTGCCTTCTTAGATTTAGGGCAGTGTGTCTGAGACAAGAAAAACAGCTAACCACATTCTCCTTTTTCCATAAATTTTATCTTTATACTAACTTTTTGAATATATCAAGAAATTATTCTGGTGTACAGTGTGGTACAAAAACCTGGCTTCCTTCTGTCAAAATATCATATGCACATCATCACCACAGGGAAGCTGAGCACTAAGCTGAGCAAAGTGCCTGCACCCTGGCTGCTGTGGAGCCAGGACTGGGATCATAGCATAATTCCACAGCTGCTTCAACTCTATCACTTTACATCCATGTAAGCCCTCTTCCCTAGCACTCCAAAGGTGTTTAATCTTGTCTTACATTTCCACACAGTTCACACTTGTTTGTAATGTCTACGGAGATGCTAAGCTCATCTTCCTTTATGGTAGTGATTCTCAATATTCCTAATGCTGTGACCTTTTAATGTAGCTTCCTCATGTTGTGGTGACCCCCCCAATCATAAAATTACCTTCACTGCTATTTCATAACTGTAATCTTGCTACTGCTATGGACTGAAATATAAATATCTGATATGTAGGATATTTGATATGGGACCCTGATGTGTGATATGTAAAAGAGTTATTCAATGACCCCCAAAGGGTCAAGACCCACTGCTTTAGGACATTAACGATTCAGCACTATGTTGATGGAGGTAAGAAATGAGCTACATCCATGGATCAGTTTAGCTGAAAAGTGTTCTGCTTTCTGTTTCTTACAGTCCATCAGGTGACTGAAGCTCTGCTTGCTATGCCAACATACCTACCATGTTCCACCTCTACACTCACCACACTATACCATGACTCCAGGTCCCACCAGTCCCCCATTCTCTGCCACTTCACCAAGATCTGCCATAATCACTATTATGTGCCATGCTCACTATGCTCACCATGCACCATTTCCAAAGCCTGACCATGTCTGCCATGCTCCACCATGCCATCTTCATACCCACATGCTCCACTGTAACACCATGCCCCACCAAGCCACTATGCTCTACCAAGCTCCATCTCCACACCTCACAATTACTGTGCTATCATTGCCCACGATGCCCTGATATACCTACCATGTACACTTCATTCCACCAAAATCCTTCATGTTTTCCAGTGTTCACCATGCACTACCAGGCCACCCACCATGTTCTACCATGTTCCATCTCCATGCTTCACAATTATCATGTTATCATTGCCCACAATGCCCTGATATGCCCGACATGTCCACTTTATTTCATCAAGATCCTCCATGCTTGTGAGTGTTCATCATGCTCCACTAAACTGTCAGGCCTCACACATCCTCAAGTCTTCCGGGGCTCCTGTGCTTCCAACACTCATGAGTTCAGTTACAGTTGTAGCCAGAGGTCTGATGAGGCCACATCCCAAGCTCCTTCCTTACGCACTGAAGCAGGGCCTGTAGCATCCCAGCATCACTTTTTCCACCAGGAAGAGTGGGTTTCTCAGCATCTAAGAGAATACAGAGCTGCTGAGTCCTAGCTACCTGCAGCTCACAGGTGTACCCTGGATGGCGAACTCTGTGGGTAAGGTTAATCACGTCCTCACAAACTAACCCAGAGGCCATGATCAATGAGAGATTAGCTCTGAAATGAGCAGCCTGAGTACAGAGCATAGCCTTCCCAGAGCAGAGGCCCTTGAGGGCCTGAGTAGAACACCCTTTGTCTCCTGGAGCTACATTGCCATCATCCTCACCCTCAACTGCTGAAGCTGTGGCCATCACCCCCACCTCTGCTGCCTCAAAGGGTAACTTAGTAACATATACCACTGGCTCTCCTGAGTTTCCTGAAGGTTCCTGGACCTCTCAACTGCCATAGTCATGTGAGCCAACTTCTACCTGGTACAAGCCCCAAACTAACTTCTCTCATCTCTATATTGCTTTCCTCACCTTTTCAATTACTTCCAGCCTCATCTCAAGCCATTCACAGAGGAGCTCTATCTCAGGATTGGGATTAAGACTGGGAACTCCAGCAACAGCTAAACCATCATTGTAAAATAAAAGACAACTAGTTTATTTAGCATAACTGAAATCTTCTTTATGGAATACTGTAAGTCTCCATACGCACTGATTGAGAGAGAAAGGGCATGAAAAGTCTTCTTATGAATCCCACTGTTCTCTTACTTCGCTTTCTCTTAAGAATTTGTTGTAGTGAATTTAGTTTGGGAGCACACAGCAGCAAAGGCTCAAGTGGTTATTAGCATCGCTCATAACGCTGACTCCAGCCTCATGAATAAGACATCCGACTCCGGCTCCTTCTCTTGTTCCTTTTGTTCCATTTTATTGGTTTTCAATTTTTATTTTGCCTTAGCCATAATCTTGTTTAATGATTTTTGTAAGAGTAAAGGGATAGGAAGCCTCAGACAATGTGTTGCCTCGCTCCAGCCTGTAATGAGGATGGCTATAAAGTCTTAACAATTAAGGCTATGAGTTACTAGTATAATTATAATGGCCCAGAGAAGCAGCCAGGCTCAGCTGGGTGTGGAGTACAAGGCACTGAGGTTCCTGGTTGGGGTGCAGAAGGGAAAGATCCCCTGAGCAAAGAACAAAATAATGCTGAAAAGCTGACAAGGCTGGGGTAAAAGATGAGAGCATAGGGTGAGCTTAACCTGGTCCCTGTGTAGAGACTCCAGAGAAGATCGGAACACAGGGTTATTGCTAAGGTGAAGAATCCTCTGCTGGGTCTTCCCAGTGACAGATGCAGGAATAGTCTTCAACATTGGGGTTCTAGAAGAGGCAAAGCCCATAGTATCATGGACACTGAGTAGAGAGGAGGGCCCCAGGACAGAGCTGAGTGGAAGAACAAACAAGATGGTGTCGTGGGGTCGAGAGGACAAGACTGGGGCACAAAGGTGGGAGAAGGTAGATGCAGCAAACAGTAAGGTTGATAATATGGAGGGGGAGTGGTGGAGGTAACTTTTTAAGTGAACTGCCTGAGCCATGGTGCCCAGACCTCACACTGGATGCTGTGCCTCCTGAGATACACATCTGTAGACTAAAGCAAGCATCAAATGAAGACGCAAAGAGAGCAAAAGACCGACTTTCTGTACCTGTGTGGTGGTCTTGAGCTGAGACCATAGCTATCCTATAGGCTATGTTTCCTTGTTTGTTTTTTGGGGGGGAAGGGGGAATGCCATGGGAGGGGAATGTGATCTTTTGTTGAACACTGGGCATCCAAAAAGGGATATACCCTCTCCTGACCTTTAGAGTCTATGTGGAGAGATTCTTTCTGATCCCTGGAAGGTTGAAGGTTAAAGAAATCTGCTCAATGTTTTTTGGCATGCTCATTCCCAGGCATGTATGTATATATTTTTTAATTCTTCTGTACACATAGCTGCTTTTCCATATTTTTATTTCCCTAAGAGTTTAACTCTGCTTCATTCCAGAGCCTGGGTCCTTAGCTTGCCATCTCTGGCTCCTCAGCATCTGTGGCCTTTAGGCCCTGCATAAGCTTCTGTCATTGTCTACTGCTGTTTTCTATAGCTTCTAAACTGAAACCCAGCTTATGCATCACTCCGTCCTGAGCTCTGAGTCAAGACTATAGAAGTAGTCCCTTGGAAGCCCAGGTAAGTAAGAGTTGCTAATAACCTCTATATTTCCCTTCTGGTCCATAGACCAAAAACTGATGCACTTATGACCTCTCCTCCCCGTGGCCAACACCTGAGAGAACAATGCGGGGAGGGTGTTGTTCATTTTGGCTCACACTTTCAGAGGTCCACTGGCTCCTGGCTCCATTGCTTCCTGACGTGCTTTTGAGGGAAAACTCACTGTCTCAGAGAATTCTTGCTAAAATAATGCTGCTAACCATTTGGCAGATGGGAGGCAGCAACGTGGTAAGGACAGGGATAGGATGCACCCTTCAAAGGCCCCATCTCCTGTTAGCCCATTATCTATCAATGGGTTGACTCATTGGTGAAGCTGGAGTCTTCATGATCCAATCCCTTTTCAATATTGCCAACAGCTGGGACCAAGCCTTCCAGAATGAGCCTTTAGAGGAGGGGATACTTCCTGTACAAACCGTAACAGATAAAACTTGAATATCTTTTTCCCTGTCTACTTAAGATGGGAGACAAGAGAGCAAGAGCAGATGGAGAGTCCCAGGTCTTCCAGTCCCAGGTCTTCCTGATGTATCTCCCATGTGGAATTTCTAGTTTGAGCATTTGTTTGGTTGCCGCAGGTATTTGTCTGGTTTCTGGAACACTCGCAAGCGATCTCTGTCAGTTCGTAGTTGTAATAGTTATGAGAGGGCACCAGAGCACCACACACACCTTGAAAAATCATTAGTTTTTTTTATTTTTTAAGGCATTGGTTCTGAATACATTAGCATGACAATTCAGAGTCCAGTGAAGTTTTAAAAGTTTTAAACTATGTATTCTGGCTAGTTTTGAAGTGAACTTGAAGCACTGTAATCACCTAGGAAGAATGTCTTAATGAGAAATTATGCAATGGGCACATTTGTAGGGAATCATCTTCATTGTTAATTAATATAGAGGACCAAGTCACTGTGGGTGGCACCATTCCTTAGACTACCTCCTGTGTTTTGTTGGGTGCTTCGTCACAGCAGAAATTAAATTAGGACAATGGGCAAATGTTAAAAAAAATAAAATAAAGCAAAAATTTAAGTGAATCAGCTCACTTGGAGATTCTGTCCCTCCTTCCTGTGGCCTCTGCCTCCCTCCTCAAAGGGCCAGAGTTTAGAAGGACTGCTTCCTTGTGTGGGTGTGGGGCTAGGACCAGTGTCTCAGGGACAGCAACCCCACATACCAGACAAGTTTATGTCCTTTCTAAGAGTGGGTTTATGGCCCACTCTAAGTTTCCAATTCCATTAAGACTGAGATCTGTGGAATTGAGAGCCCTGCATGTTTTAAGAGATTTTAATGGTGAGTAATTGCACGTTTATACATATATTTATAGGACGAAACAAGTGGTAATCTGTCTGTCACTGAGGTGACTTTGAAAAGTAAAGTTTCTACCCTTAAGGTAGCATTCACGGTTTCACCCCCAAATTGTGTTCTTCCTTCATCTCCTACAGACCTTTCTTGAGCTGAATTTAAGACACCACAGGTGTTTTAATAAAATTTATTTTGAACCTCCTATATTTCATTATGTGGAAACGGCCTTCTAGCTGACTACCCTAATTATGGAAATGACACTATTAACTGGGTGTCTTTCAACAGATGAAACCGCATTATCTGTGGCTAGCTACACATAGGAATAGCCAAAAGATATCCTTCTGCATGAAAGTTGGGAGATGAAAGTCATTTCGATGTCAATTATGCACCTCTTTGGCTCATTCCCAGTTGTTTCATGTAGCCTTAGATTTGCTGTTTTTAGTTTACAACCTATTAAACCTGATAAAATTGAAATATGGGCTCCCTGGGTCATAAATGAATACAAAGCATTCTCAGACAAATGAAATGCTCTGAACAGAAATATTTACTGCACTTTAGTGAGAGGTTTTCATAAAATCTC
The DNA here is from genome assembly GCA_004025045.1 of Sigmodon hispidus. Classification (NCBI taxonomy): domain Eukaryota; kingdom Metazoa; phylum Chordata; class Mammalia; order Rodentia; family Cricetidae; genus Sigmodon; species Sigmodon hispidus. The sequence continues at coordinate 33,071 of PVIH01018853.1, forward strand.
TCAAGCTGTGCTTGCTGTTCTCTGTAATGGAGCATGCCAAAACCTTTCCTGAGTGAGCTACCTCTGAGTTTATTCTTGACAGAAGACAGGCCATTTTCACTCCTAATGCACCAAAGTGCCAGCATCTGGAAAGCGCTTAGCACCAAAGAATAGGAACATGTTCTCTTGGTGTAATCCAAGAGTAGCAGCAAAACATGGTGACAGTCAAGGACATCTCCAGCTGGTACACCCCAGGCATACAGAGCTCTGCTTCCTGCTGCTCCTTTGGGCAACTAGAAGCATTTCCTTCCAAGAAGATGCAAAATATTCCCTCCAGGGCAGACTTATATGAAAGCTGGGATAGGCTGAGGGTGTTGGTCCCTGACCCTTGGGCAGTAAAAATACATATCTAAGCAGAGAGTTTCCTCCTTCCCAACACTCTACTCTGGTCCCTATGTACAAAAGAATCATCAACCAAGAGATCATAGGGCAGCTGGCAGCACCATCCTCAGCATGCCAGAGCAGACTGGTACCCAGGGCTCCAGACTCACATCATGGACCAGCATACTCAAAGGAAGCAGGGAGCTGATGCTACTTGCTATCTATCTCTCTCAGTACATCTTATGGATATATAGCATTCAAAGATGGACCTGTGACCTGGGCAAACGATAGGGAGACAGCTTTGCTGGTCCAGGCCTGAGGAGTGAGCAGTAGGGAGAAAAACACGGAAGGTGGGTGTGCTGAGGGATGCCCCAGAGCTGTCTCCAGGGTGTGTCATAGTCAGCTTAAAGTATATCTGCCTGAGGAAGAGGAAAAAACAAGAACACTGCTAATTAGTTTGTATCAATTTGGAATAAACCTAGACATTATCTGAAAAGAGGAACCTCATTTTTTTTGGGGGGGTGGCATCCATCAGATTGTTTCTATGCAAGTATTCAGGGCATTTTATTGACAGATGATTAAAGTGGAAGAGCCCAAGCCCTGGAGGGTGATGTCAGCTCTGGACAGGTGGTCCTGGATGTATAAGAAAGCAAACTGATCAAGCCCTGAGGAGCAAGGCTGTGAGTAGCCTTCTCCCTTGGCTGCTGCTTTAGTTTCTGTGCCCAGGTCCCTGCCTTAAGTTCCTGCCCTGACTGCCTTCGATGATGGAGTGTAATGTAAGGTGTAAGCCAAATAAATACTTTCCTCCTCCCCAAGTTTCGGTTGTTCATGATGTTTTATCACCATAGAAACTCTAAGTAGGACAGATACGGGCATTGAGTTTTATGGTCTTCCCTGCTTCTGATCTGGGGTGACCAGTACACCCTAGTTTTCTGGGACCTTCCAATGTTATAACTGAAAGCCCTGGGTCCCAGGAAGCCCCTCTATCCAGGACACTGAAATGATAACTCATGAGATCTCCTCCTGCAGCAGAGCTCTGTAAGAACAGAAAGCAGGGAGTCCAGGAGTGGACCAGACAGAAAAGGAACAACAGGCCAAACACAATCACCTTTGAGATCTTTATATTCCATCAACAAATGATCCAGACATACTGGATAGTACAGTCATCAGATGAACATGATCATGCTTGCATGCTTGTCACACAGACTGACTCACCTCTAAATCAGTCCCATTATTTCAGATTACTAATCACCGAATTCACATTCATCAGGAAATATCCAGGTCCTCAAAATCTTCTTTCCACTTACTCTTATTCCCAGAAGTAGCAACTGTCCCTAAAATCAATGTCACTCCTACCCAGCTTGTCCCATTCAATATAAAGATGTGAATTCACAAGCACTTAGAACGGTTCTAAATCCTGTTTTATGTTACATGGAACATTCTGTAACCATTGCTACTCCACAGTATTCTGTAGAATTCTGTGTCTTATATATGTAGCTTGAAGCCACTCACTTTCTCTGCTGTGTGTACTCATCAGCTGTAAGGATACAGCACAGCACATTGTATGGATGACCTTAGCCTACTGGATGCTGAAGTTACCACCAAGTCTCTGCTGTTATCAGCCATGATCCAGGAGCAATTTGATACACCCCATGTGTCTGTTCAGAGGCACATGGAGCATGGGCCCTGTGGAATGGAGCTGATGGTCGGAGACATCTCCACCTTCAACCATGTCTGCAGCAGTAACATAGTCAGATGGTGAAGCCTTTACAATGATAGATGCAAAAGGATACATCTCTGTCTTTGATATGCTTACATTTTTGCCTTATTTATATTTTCTTTTGAAATAACTTCAAACTTAGTTGCCCAATCAATAAAGAGGTTTCCTGTTTGCCTTCATTCAAATTTCCCAAAATGTTCCAAATTACCATATTTGCCTCATTGTTCTCTCACATGCTATTTTTTCTCACTTGTGAGGGAATAAATTTTTGAATAATGCTCTTTCACCCATAAATATCTTGGGATGGGTTTTCTGAAGTAAAATTATACCTGCTCATGTAACCACAGCACAATTACCAGGATCAAGAAACTGACATTGCTACAGTATTATTATCTAACTTCTAGATCTTATTCAGAATTTACTGATCCTCACACTAATATCATATATACCAAAAGAAAATCCTCCTAATATCTAAACCTGCATCATGTGACATGCTTACTGTTCACAACTCTCTGATTTCATTACTGAAGGCTATCTCATCATCTGCTTTGTTCTTCTCGACCTTGACATTTGGGGAAAGTGCAGCACATTTATTTTGTAAGATGTCCTTGCCCAATTAGAGTCCATCTAATGTTTCCTGTGCAATGTAGTTTTGGAAAAGATATCAGGAAAGTGTTATGTTATGTTAGTGCACACTAATGAGAGGCATATGACATCATGATAGCCACCTGGACCTGTGCTGGTAATGTCCTTTGCTCCTTGGTCACAGTGGTGTCTATCAGTTTTCTCCACTAACAAACCATTTTTTTGTTGACTCTATAGTCAGCAAGTATTCTGTATTCTTTTTTGACTTGTTCTGAAGTAAGAGAGCTTACTACCATTATCCACATCAGTGTGTGTGTGTGTGTGTGTGTGTGTGTGTGTGTGTGTGTGTTCGGGTATATCTGTGTGTACAGGTGAGTGTACATGTGTGTATGTGCCTATGGAATCTAGAAGACAACCTCAGGTATCAGTCTCCAGGTACTGTTCACTTGGTTATTTTAAGAGACGGTCTCTCTCTGGCATGGAGCCAAGCAAATAGGGAAAACTGACTGGCATGAGCCCTAGAGATCTTGTGTTCATCTCCCTGGCTCTGAGTTTACAAGCATATGCTATTGCACCTGGATTTCATGACATGGGTTGTGGGGATCAAACTTGGGATCTAATGCCTGTAAGACTAAGCACTTTACAAACTGAGCCATTTCCCAAGCCCCCACAAGCATTTTTTTTTGTCCATTTCCATAAAACACATTCAACACTTTCCTACTTGCTAACAAATACCACTGTGTATTTATTAGTGTCCTTTTCACCTTAGCCTGAGGGTGTAAAGTCAGCCGTTAGACTCAGCAGTCAACTGGGATGGTCCCACACCACCACTGCTGTTACACTATTAATCTGAAGTACAGTGGGTTCATTTCCATCTGCTTGTTGATCCACTGATGTGGATAAGTAAAAAGCATCACTAATTTGTATTCATGAATAATTTGCATTAATTTTGAGCTTGTGTGATGACACCAACCATCACCCACACTCTTTCCGGCGACACATGCACAGGTCTCTTCAAGTCCTTTCCAACTTCATCAGATCATCTCTGTTCTTATGTGTGACTGGCAAGAGCTCTTCATTGACCCTGTAGCTGTCTCCTCATCAGACACGTGTTCTGATCTAGCCTCCCCCAGCCACGGCTCTCCTTGCTATTGTTCTTCATAAACTATTTTAAGCAGTGAACATTTTGTTGTTCACCAAGTCCAATTTTTTTTTATTTCTTTTGCATTTCTGACTTATTCTTTCCTTGCTCAATTTAAAATATCTTCTCCTGGTCCAGATGGTTTCAGTGCAGAATTCTACCAGACATTCAAAGAAGAATTACTACCATTACTCCTCAAACTATTTCACACAGTAGAAACTGAAGGAATATTGCCAAATTCCTTTTATGAGGCTACAATCACCCTAATACCCAAGCCACTCAAAGACACAACAAAGAAGGAGAATTACAGACCAATTTCCCTCATG
>PVIH01018854.1:8157-23646 GCA_004025045.1 Sigmodon hispidus
AAAAAAAAAAAAAAAAAAAAAAAAAAAAAGAACCTCAGAAGGCATCACCATCCCTGACTACAAGTTATACTATAGAGTTACAGTAATAAAAACAGCCTGGTACTGGCATAAAAACAGACTTGTGGATCAATGGAATCAAACTGAGGATCCAGACATTAACCCAAAAACCTATGAACACCTGATCTTTGACAAAGAGGCTCAAATTATTTTTTTTTTCAAATTTTATTATAGATGGTTGTGAGCCACCATGTGGTTGCTGGGAATTGAACTCCTGACCTCTGCAAGAGCAGCCAGTGCTTTTAATCTCTGAGCCATCTCCCCAGCCCCCAAAATATTCAATGTAAAAAGTATCTTTAACAAATGGTGGTGGCATAGCTGGATGGTAGTGTGTAGAAAAATGCAAATAGATCCAAGCCTATAACTCTGCACAAAATTCAAATCCAAGTGAATCAAAGACCTCAGCATAAACTCAGGCACACTGAACCTTATAGAAAAGACAGTGGGAAATACCCTCCAACACAGGTGACCACTTTCTAAATATAACACCAGTGGCACAGACACTAAGAACAACAATCAATAAGTGGGACCTCCTGAAACTGAGAAGCTTTTGTAAAGCCAAGGACACTGTCAATAGGACAAAACGACAGTCTACAGAATGGGAAAAGATTTTCACCAACCCTACAAGTTATAAAGAACTGATCTCTAAGATATATAAAGAACTCAAGTAACTAGAGTCCAAAACCTTGAATAAACCAATCAAAAAATGGGGTTCAGAACTAAAAAGGGAATTCTCAGCAGAACACTTACTAATGGCCGAAAGGCACTTGAAAAAGTGCTCATCATCTTTAGCCATCAGAGAAATGTAAATCAAAACAACTTTGAGATACCACTTTACACCTGTCAGATTGGCTAAGATAAAAGACACAGATGACAGCCTATGCTGGAGAGGATGAAGAGCAAGGGAAACACTCATCCATTGTTGGTGGAGTGTAAGCTTTTTCAGCCACTCTGGAATGCAGTATGGAAGTTTCTCAGAAACCTGGGAATTCATCTCCTCAAGGATCCAGCAATACCACTACTAGACGTATACCCTAAAGACGCACATTCCTACTCCAAAGGCATTAGCTCAAATATGTTCATAGCAGCGTTATTCATAATAGCAAGAACCTGGATACAACCTACATGCCCCTCAACTGAAGAATGGATTAACAAACTGTGGCACATCTACACAATGGAGTACTACTCAGCAGTAAGAAAAAATGATATTCTAAAATTTGCAAACAAATGGATGGATTTAGGGAATATCCTTCTGAGCAAGGTACCACAAATCCAGAAAGATAAACAGGGGATGTAGTCACTTATTAGTGGACTCTAAACAAAAAAGCAAAAAGCAAAGCATGCCCAAGCTGCAAACCACAACCACTGAACAGCTTGGGACTGAAACACCTTGGACCCGCACCTTGGATCCCACTCCCTCCAGAGGAACACCTGACCCAGCCTTGATGTTGAGGTGAGGAAACTGGATCTGCCAGGGTGAATACTGAAGTAAGCTACATTGTGACCTTGGGACCTCCTGCCCTTGCTGGGGAGGAGATGGGGAGATGTGGAGAAGAGAGAGTGAGTGGACAGGGTGGGAGGAGGAAGGGAGCTTGAACAAGGATATACACGGATAAAAAATATGACTTTATTCATAATAAATAAAGAAAAAAAGTAGCATAAACCCTCCTCCAGAAGCAATGGGCAGGGAATTAAAAAAGAACAATGGAGAAAAACACAGGGACAGCTGACTCTAACTAAGAGAATCTCGGGGCTGGAGAGATGGCTCAGCGGTTAAGAGCACCGTCTGCTCTTCCAGAGGACCCGGGTTCAATTCCCAGCACCCACATGGCAGCTAACAACTGTCTGTAGTTCTAGTTCCAGGCAAACACCAAGGCAAATAAATAAATAAGTTTAAAAAAAAAAAAAAAGAGAGAATCTCACTGACTCTGGACTGACAGCTGCAGAGACTGCATGGGTCCAAACTAGGCCCTCTGAGAAGGAACATGTGGCATTGATCAAGCTGCTAATGGCCCCTAGGCAGAGGACCAGGAATTATTCTGGATACATGAACTGGCTTTTTAAAACCCATTCCCTGGGATGAAATGCCTTGCTCAGCCTTGATACAGGGAGGAAGGGATAGAACCTGCCTCAACTCGGTGTGTTAGCCTGTGTTAACTAAGCGGACATTACCCCTATGAGGAGTGCATAGAAGGCCATTGAGGGGAGGGAGAAAAGGGGGGGAGTGGGAGATGGGGAGAAAAGGGGAATAGTGGAGAGCATGTAAAAGGAATTTTATTAATAATTAATAAATACATAAAAATTTTAAAAGAGTTGCTGTGGTCATGGTGTCTTTTCACAGCAAGAAAACAAAGAAAAAAAAAGTAAAATAAGACAATACCATACCCAAGTTGATCAAGGTCATTTGTTTAAAAAAAGACAGGTCCCTGATTTGATCTCCCTGAGCAATGAAGTCTAACAAATGGCCTGGCTTTCATAGCCAAAACCTCTAAGACATTTTTGTTTGTTTATTAAAGACAGGGATTCTCTATAGCCCTGGCTATCCTGGAACTCACTCAGTAGACCAGACTGGCCTCAAACTCAGAAAGCAGTTTACTGGAACTAAAGGTATGCACCACTGTTGCCTAGCAACTTCAAACATGCCCCGGCCAGCAGGGTCTTCAGCGTGGACCTAGACCTGGGAAGGAAGCAAATGGAAGGCAGGAACACGAAAGAACAGAAGGACAAGACAAATCTCTCTGTTCAAGTCCTCCTCTTGCTTTATTTTTACAGCCAATATTTATACAGAATCTCTGCCATGCAGGTAGCTGGGAGGAAGGGGGGTGGGAAATACAAGAGAATGTGGCAAGCCTGTGAGAGGAAGTAAGACAGGGTAGAATTGATATGGAAATCTATCTTATCAGTTGAGGACCTGAAGGATGTCACCTGCTGAGCTGAGGGAGCTACAGGAGAAGACTGGAGGATGTCACCTGCTGAACTGAGAGAATCAAGCCAGACTATCAGGAGTCATGATTTAGCTAAAGACAATAGGGATTTAGCCTTCTGGTAAATTGCTATCTGGGGTAAAGACTGCTGGCTAGCTGTAGGAGCTAACTTATAAAATATGGCTAAGTTAACTTTGGCTCCCAACACAAACATAGATTAAAAACTTCATTGTGCATATATTCTGACCAGGTTTTTTAAAAATAAATAAACAGGACATTAAAAGAAACTCAATCTCTCACTAGAGCCCAGATTCAACAGTCTATTTCTTTAACTTGGCCTCAGCATGCTGAACCCCTATAAGATTAAGTTTGGGAAAAGACTTCCATAACTGCTCCCCAACCTCAGAGACCAGCAGTTGGCAGATCTCTCTAACCATTCCTTTCTCAAGTTGTGACAGGCACTCCAGTTCTCCATACTGAACTCCTGGAGAGATCCAGCATAGTCTTATTGTAATCCATGCTGTGTTGAGTTGATATCCCTAGGAGGCCTAATCATTTCTGAAGAAAAATGAATGAGTAGATCTGGAGAGAAAGAAGGAGGGAGGAGCTGGGAGGAGGAGGAGAAAAAGGGCAAACTGTGATCCAGATATAATATATGAGATTAAATAAGTTTTGAAAATAGATTTTTTAAAAATTAAGATTATAGGGCTAGAGAGGTGGCTCAGTGGTTAAGAGCACTGACTGTTCTTCTGGAGGACCTGAGTTTGATTCCCAGCATCTACATGCGAGCTAGCGACTGTAATTCCAAGATCTGACACCCTTACACAATTATACATGCAGGCAAAACACCAATTCACATAAAATAAAAATAAATATTAAAAAATTTAAGATCATAAAACAGACCTCCTGAAAACTTCCTTTAAAAGATTCTGGCCTACTGGGCAGTGGTGGCACCGGCCTTTAATTCTGGCCATTGGATAGCAGGGGCTGGGGGATCTGTGAGTTCAAGGCCAGCTGGTCACAAAGCTAGTTCCAGTACAACCAAAGTTGTTATACAGAGAAACCCCTGCCTTGAAAAACAAAGATTCTGGCTTTTGGAAAACAAGAAAAATCTGGAGAATCAAACTCTATGTCACAGGAAGAAACCCTGGGTTTAGAGTTAATCATTCCCAGCCAAAAATCAGCCAAGATTGCTGGTTATTCTTAAATACCTGTTCCCTGTGCTATATAGGGATAGGAACTAACCAGACTAACAAAACTCAGTGTGACTGGGGAACAGTCCCAATTAATGTTAGCAGATTTCCAATGGGGCTGAAATTTGTCTTGTTGGAAGCCAAAGTCTAACTTAGCCATATTTGATAAGTTAGCTCCTACAGATAGCCATTTGCCAGAAGGCTACATCCTTATTCATTTAAGCTAAACCATGACTCCAGGTGGTTTCCCTTGATTCCCTCAGACCAGCAGGTAACATTCTCCAGGCCTTCTTCTCTGACCCTCTCAGCTCAGCAGGTGACATCCTCTAGTCCCTCAACCGATAACTGATAACAGATAGATTTCCATATCAATTCTACCCTGTCTGTTACTTCCTCTCACAGGCTTGCCACCTTCTTTTGTATATCCCACCCCCTTTCCTCCCAGCTACCTGCATGGCAGAGATTCTGTATAAATATTGGCTGAAACAATAAAGCTTAGAGGAGGACTTGAACAGAGAGATTTGTCTTGTCCTTCTATTCTTTGTGTTCCTGCCTTCCATTTGTTTCGTTCCCAGATTCAGGTCCACTCTGAAGACCCTGTTGGTTGGGAAAATTGTCTAATATCTAAAACCTTTGCCCTAGGTACTTCCCCTGATTCTGATGCCTCCTATTCTGCCTTATGGGTAATTCATGTAGATATAGCAATATCACCAAGCCCCTGAGACTATATGGTGGGCATGTACTAATGGTTTGACTATATGTGATACTTTCTGATGCTTTCCAAACCAAATAGACTCTTTGATCAGGACCAAGAAGTATCAAAAGTTTCCATTTCTGAATTATGGTCCTAAAAAATTGGAGAGACTTAGACTTTACATGAAATAAAGTTAAAACTATATATGGCTTTAGAAAACATCTGTTGTTTCTATGCTAACTAATCAAGAGTAAGTAGAGAAAGTTTGCCATATTTGGGTGATAATTGGTACCAGTTTGTGTTTTCTTGGTCCCTCTGACTACTTTGCCAGTACTGACTGGGTCTTTAATTCTTATTCTGATTTGATTAGCAGCGGGGGCCCTACCCTTTTTTTGTTTAGTTTGATTTGGTTTGATTTTGGAGGAGACATGGTTTCTCTGTGTAGCCCTTGGTTGTCCTGGAACTAACTTTGTAGGCCAGGCTAGCCTCTGCTTTTCTAGTGCTGGGATTAAAGGCATGTGCTATCACCTGCCCAAGTGGGGCCCCACATCTTAAACTAAAATAGAATGAGTTCACAATTTGACTCATTCACAAAGATCAGTCAGTAATGTAACAGAACCCCAGACTTTGGCACAAGTGACTCCATGATGGAAGTACCATTCAAGCTATAAAACTCAGCACATAGAGAGCACCACTTACCAAAACTAAAACAAAGACCTAATCCATCAGTCCATACTTCTGGAAAATCTCTAAACACATTCATCTTACTTTTGTGCTTCTGTAGTTATGCTTCTAGATAACTGTTGTAGATAACTAAGTAGGTCAACTCAGAATATGGGTTTTGTATTTGAAAGCTCATCCCAAGAAAGGCTCAGTACTATACTGGGACCCCAAGCACCTGGTCAGTGTAGTAGCCAGCCAGCTAATAAATACTTTCTATTGGCTTAAACCCATGCCAGAGCAGTCTTCCCTGGTGAATATTCTCACAATAACATTATAATTAAATAATAATAAGGTACATTCAGAAGATCTCAAATTCAAGGCTCACCTCAGCCATAAATGACTGACCTCATCCAGACAGAAAAGAAAACAGATATGTTAATCAGCTTGGTTTAGCCATTCTACAATATATAAGCAACGTGCTATTCACAAAATATTTTTATTGTCAGTTAAATAAAGGGCCTAGGAATGTGACTCAGTGGTAGAGCACTTGCCTAACATGTGTAAAACAATGGCTCCCATTTTAGTGCAAAAAAAAAAAAAAAAAAAGTTAAGGAATTCATTCACAACTAAAAAAAGTCCCATCTACAGTCCACAAATATTCAACATTTTCCTTAACCTGAAGACACCTACAATACAGGGCTTGCCTCAGATGCACAAGGCTCTAAATTCAATGGCCATCACTGCATCCCCCTATATAGAGACACCCACAGGGTCTTTCTGCAGTTAAGGTAATTCAATACTGCGATAATGTTCCTGAAGAGTCTGGGAGCTTGAGGCTGTTGCTGCTGGCCGTTGGTCATCCTTCTCTTCCAAGCTGTGCCGGATCCCATATCCAAAGTAGATAGCAAATCCTGAAAGGGAATAGAGAGAGATGGTGAGGTGGAAATGGTCACACCTCCACCTGAATGCCCATCAGGGATTCTCCATGTGGCCCCAGGAAGTTCTAAAGAGAGACAATGAGAAGAGAGTTGAAGCAAGTTGCCCAGGAATCTTTTCCCTTGAAAGCTACTCACTCACCAATCACCATCCAGATTCCAAAGCGAGCCCAGGTCCCAGCTGTCATTTGCATCATCAGGTAGACATTCACAAAGATACTCAGCACAGGGAGCAGGGGCAGTGCTGGAACCTGCAGTCACAGCCTGTGAGTACTTCTACACACACACAGACACCTGAGCTCTCTCCCCTCAGGGTAGAAGACCCAGGCTCCTGTAAGCTCTGAGGTCAGTGCCTGCTAACACTGGAGATCACACAGGGTGTGCCAAGTGGGACAGATACCAAGCACAGAAGAACTGGGCTGGGAGTTGTGAGCAAATGATTTCTTTGGTTAGTTGGTTCATTGGTTTTCTCAAGGCAAGGCTTCACTGCATAGATCTGGCTGTCATGGAACTTGCTCTGTCAAAGAAGTTAGCCTCAAACTCAGAGATCTACCTGCTTCTGCCACCCAAGTGCTAGGATCAAAGACATATGCCACCACCCCTGACAGCAGATATCTTCTTTTTTGGACATAGGGTCTCAAGTATCTCAGGCAAACCTTGAACTCAGCAGATAGCTCAGGAGGACCATGAACTTCTGATTCTCCAGCCCCTCGCTGCCGTGTGTTGGGATTGCTTACTGTAATAACAATACACCACCACTCCTGGTTTTTGCAGTGCTGAGATTAAGCCCAAGGTTTCATGGATTCTGAACTACTGCTCAAACTGACTTCATTCTCCCTGTTCCCCTCCCCCTGCATTTTTTTTTTAATACTGGGTATTATATACAGATCCTCATACATATTAAGCAAGTGTTCTACCATTGAGTTACATCTCCCAGACTTGGGGATAAAAGGCACTTTGGGGGTTTTGTTGTTGTTGTTGTTGTTATGGTTTGTTTGGAGTAGAGGTTGTTTTTGTTTTTTGGTTTTGGTTTGTTTGTTTGGTTGGTTGGTTAGTTGGTTGGTTGGTTGCTTAAAACAGGGCCTCATATAGCTAAACCTGGTCAGTCTCAACCTCACTTGAATTCTGGATCTTCCTCCTTCTAGGATTAAATTCCTTCCCTGGGATTAAAAGTATAAACATGTTGTAATATGTTTCTGGCCTGGACTTTCCGGTCTAGACCAGAGGCTTGACTGGCATTCTGGTAGGCAGTCTGGCAATCCAGTAGAAACATTCACAGTCCCACAGAGACACACAGACACATTAATTGGCTGCTGATTGACCTCAGACCCAGACATATAACTTGCTAACTCCTTCATCTGAACTCAACCCATCTTGTTCAGCTGTGTGACTCAGTACCTTTTCTCAGAGCAGCATTTCAACCTCTTTCCTCTGCAGCATCTGTGTGTGCCATCTATCCCTACTCTGAGATGTTCCCGAGTTTTCTTAGTCCGGTAGCCCTGCCCATACTTCCTGTCTGTCTTTTGGCCAATCAGCTTTTTTATTAAACTAGTGGATGGGACAAATATTTATAATATTCCATAATCCCACTGCATAAACATGTGCCAACATGTCAGTATTATTTTTATTTGGAGACAGCATTTCACTGAATTGCCTGAACTGGCCTTGAAGTAGCCTCAGCCTATAATGGCCTTTAGGGTGTGGTCCTCCTGCCTCAGCCTCCTGAGTATCCGGGCTCATACAAGAATAGTGAGTAACACCTGGTTCTCTTCATTGGTGTATTGGGAGGCAGTAGTTTGTGAGACAGTCTATTACTATGTTTCCCTGACTGGCCTGACCACACTGGCTTCAAACTAAGAGATTCCAGCCAGCAGGCGGTGGCACATGCTTGCAATCCCAGCATGTGAGGAAGTAGAAGTGGTGGATCTCTGTGAGTTCAAGGCCAGCCTGGTCTATGGAGTAAGTTCCAGGACAACCAGAATTAGAAATACACAAAGAAATCCTGTCTCAAAAAAGAAAGAGACAGAGAAGAAAAAGACCTCAGAGATTCCCCCTGCTTTTTGTCTCCTGAGTACTAGGATGAAAGACAAGAACCATCATGCCCTGCCCAAACATTGGTTTTATCAGCTTCTCACTCTTTCTTTCCCTGGTGATGTAAAACATGTTTAGACCTTATGTCAGGCATGACTACTCTCTTACGGTGGCTTACCTGAGAAAAGTAAGTCACCTACCTTGAAGTGGAGAGAAGTGGTACTCTGAGGCTGTCTCCAGATGACAATGACCACCCCGAAAATGAGTAGCAACAGTAAAACAGCCACAGCTATCAAAACTGGGTCTCCAGAGAAGAGCTTTCCAGGCCACTGGGCCAGGACCAGGCACAGGAACATCAGAAGAAAGACTGAAAGTCATCAAGTTGGGGAGAAGTATATCAGGACCCTGGACCACATCCCACTAAATCTATCTTTACTGTCTCCCCCTCTGCTAATGATGCTCTGCCCCATGTTGTCATCTTCCAAATGCCCAAGGGGAAAGTATCAGCACTCACCAAGCAGGGAGGCACATCCATAGACAATCTGCCCTGATCTCAGACTTGGGGTAGAGTCTGTGGGAATACAAAGGCTCCTTACAATTCCTGGAGTCCCTGCTCCAGAAACAGGCTCCATGGATGAAGAAAGTTCAAGAGCAGGCTTCATCTCAACAGCTTCACTCTCAGATTTCTCCTTCTTACAAGAGCTTAAGTTCTGGTCTGGTTGGTACCTGGGTGAGTGAGATAGCATAGGAACATTACCAGCTGCCCCATGTATCCAACAAACAGGATGAGCAGCCTGGCTGCCTTCTAGGTGCCATAACCATCAGCCAAGGTATGCTGGAGTCTCACCTGAGGACCAGAACAGAGAAGGCCACCAAGGAATAGGAGAGCAGGGTCCCTATGGATGTGAGGTCCACCAGGTCACTGAGCTCAACAAGGAAAGCCATGAACGCTGAGGTGAAAAGAAGGAAAAATTGGTGTAGAAACCATGAGGAGTTAGTTAACACAGCCAATCTGATGAAATTAATAAGGCTGGTTGTCTACCTGCAATGGTTCCGCAAAGAACAGTGGCTAGGAGAGGGGTGTGTGTTCGAGGATGAACACTGGCAAGTCTCCGGAACAGAAGCCCATCCTCTGCCATGGAATAGACCACCCGAGGTACAGGAAAAATGGAGCCTAGAAGGCTATAAGGGAAAAAGAGATTAGATAGTGACAGTAGGCAGGCCCGGCTCCTCTAGACATTTCCCCTCCCTCTCTTCTATCCATTTCAGAGGTTAGAACAGCTGAGAATCCAACAGCCAATGAGAGACACCTTTGATACCAACCTGGATGAAAGGGCACATAATGTTCCCACAGCTACTGCATATTGAGCAGGACCCCATCCAACATGGATAAATGCCTGGGGCAAGGGACTGTCAGTGTGAATTTGGTAGTAGGGCATCATGAGAGTAAGTGCCGCAGAAACACCAAAATACATCAGAAAGCAAATAAAAAGTGAGGTCACAATGCCCACTGGAATGGAGCGCTGGGGACAGCGGACCTCTTCCCCTGCAGAGATGAAATAGACCTTGAGTCAGAAACGTTCACAGTCCACCACACAAACCCTCTCCCCTCCTATGTTCCTAAAAGCAAGCTAACCCTCCACCAGTCCTATTTCCAAAGATTGTCCAAACAATGGACTTTTGATAAGACAGAGGGACTACCACACCTGTAGACGCAATACAGTCGAAACCAATGAAGGCAAAGAAGCATGTTGCTGAACCACGGAGAATCCCATTGAAACCAAAAGGCACAAACCCTCCGGAGCCCAAAGGACCCAAGCTGTGTCAAGAGAAGAAAGGAGGAAAATATTGCAGTAAAACAGGACATGATGGGACATGTCTATAATCCCAGGACTCAAGAACTGAAGGCTGAAGAATCATGGATTCACAGCCAACTGTGACCACATACCTCAGAGCCAGCCTGGGCTACGTAGCAAGACCTTGTCTCAAAAAACAAAAACATTTAACATTTGGAACAAGGGATGCTAAGCTGGAGCTGAGTTGGTAGAATGCTTGCTTAGCATGCTTAGCATACAGAAAGTTCTGGGTTTGGTCCCAATACCACATAGTGCACATATAATCCTGGCACTTCAGAGGTGGGAGCAAGAGAATCAAAAGTCTATGGTTATCCTTAGCTACATAGTAAGTTAGGTACCATATCAGGCTGGAGTCTATGATACTCTGCCTTGAAAAACATTGCAAAGATTACACTAGAGATGATTCAGCAGTTTAGAGAACTGGCTGTTCTTCCAGAGGACCTGGCTTCAATTCCTAGCACCCATATGGTACTTTACAACCATGTTTAACTCCAGTTATAGGGAATCCAAGGCCCTCATCTGGCTTCCATGGACACCAGGCATGCACATGGTGCATATATATTCAGCCATCTATCACACAAATAAATATCAAAAATTGCCAGGCATAGTGGCATATGTCTTTAATACTAGCACTTGGGGGGCAGAGGCCAGTAAATCTCTGTGAGTTCAAGGCCAGCCTGTTCTACATAGGGAGATCCACAACAACTGGAGCTATATAATGAGACCCTGTCTTGGAGGAAAAACAAAAAGTAAAATAAGTCTTTAAGAAGGAAAAATGGAATGAGTTGTACACAATTCCCACTGTACCCCTCTGTTGGCACACAGTTCTGGGCTGCTAGGGACCTCGTTTGGGCCTACTACCCAGATCCCTTACTCTACACACATTCCTGCCTAGAGCTAACTGTGTCCTTAGGGGCCTCTGACCTGTCAGTGCTGTTGAGCCCTGCCATGGCCAGCTTGTAGTCATCCTCTGTGAGCTGCCAGTTCTGTAGATTGCCCTTAAAGAAGCCAGAGAGAGAGACGAAGCACAGCACCAAAAGATTTATGCCTGTGAAAACTCTGGTGACCAGGGCTGACTCTCGAGCCCCCAGGGCCAGGATTCCTGCAGGAAGACGGAATGGGAAGTAGGAGGTAAAATGAAATCCTAAAATGGCTGCAGTGGCGCATACCTAGAATACTGACATGGGTAATGGAAGTAAGAGTTAACCAACCCAGCTATACAGGAAGGAAGAATGTGTGTCAAAATCAAACTCTCAGGCTGGAGAGATGGTTCTTCACTTAAGAGAACTGGCTGGGACTTAAGCCCTCTGCATGTGAGTAATAGTTGTGTAGCTTGGTTTGTTTGTGGCCCCTAGCAGTGGGGCCAAGATCTGTCCTTGACCCTGAGATGGCTTTTTGGAACCTATTCCGAATGGTAAAATGCCTCTCTCTGTCTTGATGCATCAGGGAGAACCTTGGTCCTGCCTCAACTTCGTATGCCACGATTTGTTGACTCCCATGGGAAGCCTTAACCTTTCTGAGGAGGAAAGGGGTCTCCAAAGGGAGGAGAAAGTTTAAAAAAAAAAAGCGTACTGGCTGCTCTTGTAGAGATACCTATATGGTGTCTTACAGCAGACCATAACTCCAGAGTCAAGGGAGGATTTGATGTCTCCTTCACAGGGACCATGCCACCAGGCAGATACCTAGTCTACATACATACATGCAGGCAAAACACAAACACATAAAATAAGTAGATCTATTTTTTTTTAATTTGGTCTTTATATCCAAGAAAGGCTTACAAGATGGCTTATCGGGTTAAAAAAAAAAAAAAAAGAAAAGGCTTGCCAAAATGATGAGCATTCTGAGTTCTGCCTCCAGGTCCTTAAAATGGTAGAAAGAACCAGCATGGAATTTGTCCTGTGACCTCCATATGCATGCACTCACACACATACATATAAATAAATGTAATTACAGAAGTAGAAACTTATGTATACAGTGTTCTGCCTACATGGCAGAAGAGAACACCAGATCTTGTTATAGATGGTTATGAGCCACCATGTGGTTGCTAGAAATTGAACTCAGGTCCTCTGGAAGAGCAGCCAGTGTTCTTAGTTTCTTGGCCATCTCTCCAGTCCAAAGCTAATTTTATGTCAGTGAATCTCAGCAGAATATTGAGGAGGAAGAAGAAAGAGTGTACCTCATACATCCAGTGGTCCAAAGCTAGGCATACTGTTGCTGGGCCTCCTACTACTTACCCACATACAAGGGAAGCCCTGCCTCACTCTGCCCTCCTGTGCCTTGTATTTCACGACTTCAGCCAGCCACCATCCTTACACATACACCCACAAACCCTCTCCAGCCTGTCTTACCAGTGAGGAGTATCACCAGGCCAAGTGCAAAAAAGTCTGGATACTCAGCCAGGAAGCTGGGCACATGCAGAGGAATGGCATTCTGCAGGGCTTGGGAGATGCGATTCCCTATGAGGCCATCAAAAGCTGCGCTCCAGGCCCGAGCCACGCTGGCTGCACCTGCAGGAGGCAGAAGAGCCTTCATTTCCAAGCACAAAGTGAACTCTTAAGATACAGACAGAAAGAGAAAAAAATCTAATCTCAATCACTGCTGTGGGAGAAAGGTGAAAAGTATGCAAGATGTATAATCTCCTAAGAGTTTCTTGGGATAGGCATTTAGCTCTGTGGCAGAATAATTTCCTAGCACACACACAAAGCCCTGGGTTTGAACCCCAGCACTGCAAGGAAAAAAAAAAAAAAAAGGTGGTCTAGGAAATTTTCAACATGTTAAGGGCAAGCAATAAAGAGCCTGTAAAATTAATATCCCAGGCATGTACAAAGAATTCTTAACCTAGCCTGCAGGCCATTAATCCCAGAACTAAAGAGAAAAGGCTAATCTATAGAGTGAGTTCCCTGACAGCCAGGGCTACACAGAAAAACCCCATCTTCAACAAGCACACACACACACACACACACACTGGCAGGTTGAGTGTAGTGACATATCCCAATTCTTAGGAGATAGATGCTAGAGGAACAAAAATTCAAGGTCATACTCTGTTACAAAGGAAGTTCAAAGCCAACCTGGTCTACCTACATAAAACCTTGACAAAAATAAAAACCAGACATGGAGCTGCACACCTTTAACCTCAGTATTCAGGAAGTACAGACAGGGAAACTCTGAGTTCAAGGTTATCTTAGTCTACAGTGAGTTTCTGGCCAACCAGGGCTACAGAGTGAGACCCTGTCTCAAAGCAAAAGTGAGTCGGGGGAGGGGCTGGAGAGGTTGCTGAGTGGTTAAGAGTGCATGCCTCTTCCATGAGACTGAGATCCATTTATCCATTCCTAGGATCCACATCAAGTGACTTATAACTCCTGCTCCAGGAGATCCAATGCCCCTGGTCTTTTCAGACACCTGCACCCTCATGTATACATAAACCTTAAAACCAGAAAAGGAAAAAGGATGAAGGACCAGGCCAGGCCAAGTGGCACATGCCTGTAATCCCAGCACTCAGGAAATAGAAACAGGTATATCCCAGATTTAAGGCTGTCTTCTACGATACAGCAAATTCAAAGTCAGCTGGTCTAGGTGAGCCCCTATATCAGTAAAAATAAAACCAGAAGTCTTGTAAGGCATGATGGGTCTCATATCTATAATACTAGTGCTGGGAGGCAACGTTTTCTGCAAATTTGAGCACAACCTGATCTCCATAGTGACAGCAGTCTCAAACAAAAGGAAATCTGTCAATTCACTGTACAAATCTGATTTTTTTTTTTTCCGGGTTAATCCCTTAGGGAAGCAGCAAACAGAGAATAGCATCCTAGGTCCTACACTACCTAAGTTCCACCGCCCAAGTGACAGTGCTTACAACTGAGGGTAAAAATCCACTTTGCTCACCCCACTCCACCTCATCCCGTGCCCATTCAAGTCCTTACACCTACTCACCAATGATGTAGGAGAGTATGAGGTTCCAGCCAGTGATAAAAGCCAACAGCTGGCCCACTGTGACATAGCTGTAGAGGTATGCGGAACCTGAACACGGCACTCTAGCCCCAAACTCCGCATAACAGAGTCCAGATAGTATTGAAGATAGGGCAGCCACTAAGAAGCAGATAATGATAGCTGGTCCAGCTTTCTCTCTGGCTACCTCCCCAGCGAGGACGTACACACCTGCTCCTAAGGTGCTGCCCACACCCAAGGATACCAGGTCCAAAGTGGTCAGACATCTGGACAGGGGAGACTCAGACTGTTCATTTGCCTTCAGCGGCCGCCGGCGCACCAATTTCCGGCCAAAGTGATGGACACTCTGCCACAACATTCTAAGTGGCTGGTGAAGGGATCCAAACTCCTCTGGAAAACAAGATGAGATATCAAGAATGACCACTTGACAGGGTGTGGAGGTCTAAGCCTTTAATCCCAGCCCTTGGTAAACAGAGGCAGATCAAGCTGAGAGTTCAAGACCATACCAGGTTCTACAGAATGAGTTCCAAAACAGTCAGAGCTACCTAGTGAGATCCTGCCTCAAGAAAAACAAAACAAATAATAAAGGCAAACATCCTTTTTAAAGCCATGTGTCTTCAAAATATAAATTAAAATTCCATGAACATTCTTCTTCAGAAACAATACACCCTGCTTCCAAGTCAAACCACAAAAAGATAGCTGTAACTTTTCAGGGTATGTTGGTGTATACCTTTAATCCCAGCAGCAACAGGCAGATCTCTGTGAGTTCAAGGCCAGCCATGTCTACAAAGTGATTTCCCCAACATCCAGGGCTGTTACAGAGAAACTCTGTCTCAAAGACTAAACAAACAAACAAACAAATGGCTGTAACTTTCTGGTAGCTATGTCTGTACCTGTCACACACACACACACACACACACACACACACACAGACACACAGACACACACACACACCTGTCCCCTCTATGTGTACTCAATCTTCATCCTGAAGTATGGTTGAAAGGTTGAGGCCCCTTGCTATTCCAATAAAGTCTCAGCCTGTTAAGATCAAGTATGTCTGCCTCTTGCTGTCCTGGAACTCACTCTGTAGACCAGGCTGGTCTCAAACGCAGGAATTCACCTGCCTCTGCCTCTAGAGTGCTGGGATTGAAGGCGGCACCACCACTGCCCAGAATGTGTCCAGTTTTAACT
>PVIH01018854.1:23746-37400 GCA_004025045.1 Sigmodon hispidus
CTCTCTCTCTCTCTCTCTCTCTCTCTCTCTCTCTCTCTCTCTCTCTCTCTCTCTCACACACACACACACACACACACACACACACACACACACACACACACACACACACACACACACACACACACACACACACACACACACACACAAAAGATTGGTTGCTGTTTAGGAGATGGCCACTAGGGGACTCAAGATAAAAATAATAGCCCAAGATATACTCTAAATTAGACTCTGGACTGGCAACATGCCAACCCCTCCACACTCATTAATATTCTAATCAGTCATCAGTGTAGAATGTTGTTTAGTTTGAAGATATAGTTTCTTTCCTGAATTTTCTGTTCACAGCACAAGAGCCAGAAAGGAACCTCATAGCATTCAAAGACATCCAATCTCAACCTTTGACTATATAAAGTGGACTCCTACTACTCAATACAAATCACTTCCCAAAAATGTGTTAAGTAACCCTGTGTCTTAGTCAGGATTACTATTGCTGTGATGAAATGCCACAACCAAAAAGCAAGTTAGAGTGGAAATGGTTTGTTTGTTTGGTTTACACCACAGCACTGTTCATCATCAACCTTGAGGCAGGAGCTGACGCAGACACCATGGAAGGGTACTACTGGCTTCCTTCCCCATGGCTTTCTTAGCCTACTTTCTTAAAGAACCCAGAATAGTCAGCTCAGGGATGGCACTACCTACAATGGGCTGAGTTCTGGCCATCAATACTAATTAAGAAAATGCCCTACAGACTTGCATTCAGCCTAATATTAGGGAGACATTTTCTTAACACTTTTTTATTTTATTATTTTATTTATTTATTTGCCTTGGTGTTTGCCTGGAACTGGAACTACAGACAGTTGTTAGCTGCCATGTGGGTGCTGGGAATCGAACCCGGGTCCTCTGGAAGAACAGACGGTGCTCTTAACCGCTGAGCCATCTCTCCAGCCCCAAGGGAGACATTTTCTTAACTGAGGCTCCCTCCTCTCAGATGACTGTAGCCTGCCAAGTTGACATAAAACTGTCCATCACACCCTGTTACCCCAAAATGGCAGACACCAGCTAAATAGCCATGCATCAAATCCAGTTCTGACACTATCTGGAGTTAACAGTAAATGCCCACAAATCTGGCCTACCTGTAACCCCCAAGCCTCAGGAACTTCTGAACTATCAGCTACGAATTGGGGACCCAGACCCCCACTTTCTAAATTTTATTAAATATCTAAATTGTCTCACAGAACCCAAGGAAATACTATTCTTACAACAATTATTTCTAGGTTTATTTGGATTTGGGTTTGTTTTTGTTTTTTGTTTTTAGAAACAGGGTCTCACTGTGTACCCCTGAGTGTCCTGCAATTCACTATGTAGACCAAGCTGGCCTCAAACTTACAGAGTTTGCCTGCCGCTACCCCAGATGTGCTGGGATAAAAGGTGTGCATCGCTATGTCTGGCCTGATTATTTGATTTATTTGGTTTATGAGACAGAATCTCATGTGTCTCACGTTAGCTTCACAATCACCAGGTAAGAATGGCTTGAACATGTGATTCTCCAGCCTCTCCATCCCAATTCTCGATAATATGTATAGGTTGAAGATGCCACCCAGGTTTAAGTAGCGCTAGAGATGAAACCAAGGGATTCCATTGTAACCAAGAACTCTGCCACCCCAGCCCAATCCCAAAACTTGGACTAGTTTACAATAAAGGTCATTTTGAGCCTGGCATAGTGGCTCATGGTTGAAATCTCAGAACTCAGGAGACAACAAGGCTTGCCAGGAATTTGAGGTCAGCCAGGGCTAGAGATCGAGACTCTGTCTTGAGAACCTTGAATAAATTAAAATGAATGAATGGCATTTAGCCAGGTGTAGTGCTTCAAACCTATAATCCAAGCTCTTGATAAAACCAAAAGAAATAAAAGTAAGTAAGTGAGTGGGTTTTTTGTTTCTGTTTGTTTGATTTTTCAAGACAGCGTTTCTCTTTGTAACAATCCTGGCTATCTTGGAACTTGCTTTGTAGACCACTCTGGCCTTGAACTCACAGTAATACCTCTTTGATTAAAAGTGTGCACCAGCACCACCAGCTGAATTTGATTTTTATTTTTAAGGATACAAAGAAAGCAAACGAAGAGTAGGTAGGGTGACACCTGGGAGGGTCCTTGAGCTGGGGGAGGGGGCAACACAGAGAGTTGGGGCTGCCATTCTTTCAACCACCTAATTTAAGTCTCACTTTACCTTTCCAACTGCCTCCAAGCCTCTGTTTCCAAATGCTTTTTTAACGGGTGCTCCTGGATCCTAGGAGAGTAAAGCCGACAGACTGCTCAGAGGATAGATAACCAGAAAGGCTTGCTTGTTTGGATTCCTGAACGCCTCTCAATCGACATTCCTTCCTCCCAAATTTGGGACGAGCCTTCTTTTATGACTCACCTTGGGAAAAAGAATTTCTATCTTCAGACTTGGCCCCGGAGCGATGAAGTAGAGCCAGAAGAAACTGCCAACAAACAAGAAGGGGGTGGGGGGCAAAGTAGTGGACACTTGGATGCCAACAGAAAGATCGCGACAAACTGGAAGCCAGGTAGGGCCACACAATGAGTTCTCCTGGTTTACATGGACAGTTCCAGGCCAGTACCATATAAAAAGACTCTGGGTTTTTTTGTTTTGTTTGTTTTTTGTTTTTTTAAAAGCACCATCTTGGGCCAATAGTATGGATCCATAGTAAAGGCGTTGCCAACAAGTCTGACAGTGTGAGTTCGAATCTCAGCTCTGCAGGTTGTACTCCGCAGGATTTCTGCCCACAAATATACTCACTCTCACACAATAAAAAACTTTTCCCCTTATCATACAATTCCCAAACTCCTTGTCACACACGTTTCCACCCACAACAAAGCTGTGTGAAACACTCTCCCAAGAAAGTCTTCACAGACTTACCAGAGATACTGGCCAAAACCCTGGAACTTTGGATCTGTTCCTGAGGCTGAAGTCAGGACCTGTGCTGAGTAGAAACTGAAAGTTCTTTAAGACAGCAGGTGGGAGTCACTGGCATTCAAATAACTTCTGGAAAGTGCCTAGTAGGGAGGGAGGAGACAGATGGGGAGGGACAGAAATCAAAAGATCATTTGTCCTAAAGCAAGTAAAGCCTCTTCCTAGTTCTGGAGATGTCTTTTACTTGGGAGGGGGGAGTTCAATTCCCAGCAATCACATGGTGGTTCACAACCACCTATAATGAGATCAGGTGCCCTTTTTTGCCCTGGAGACATACATGCAGGCAGAATACATAATACAGAAATAAATCTTTTTAAAATAAAAATAGGCTGGAGAGATTGTTCAGTGTTTAAGGGCATTTGCCATTCTTATAAGAGACCTGATTCAATTCCCAGCACTCATGTAGGCAGCTCCCAACTACCTGTAACTCCAGATCTGGGGGGAATCTGATATTTCTGGCCTCTGAAGGTACCTGTACTCACATGCACATATATATACATAAAGAGAATTTCAAATAATAAATACAAATCTTTAAGTAAATAGGGACTGGAGAAATGAGTAGGTGGTTAAGAGCACACACTGGTCTTCCAGAGTACCCAAGTTTCATTCCAAGTACCTATATCAGGCAGCTCACAACCATCTATAAATTGAATCTTAGAGAGACCAGACACCTTCTTCTGACCTCCTTACTCACAGAGTGCACACATTGCAAAGACATATATGCAGTCAAAAGACCCATAGTCACAAAGCAAAAATAATAACATTTTTAAAATAAACAACTGCCAGGTGGTGGTGCCTCACACCTTTAATTTCAGCACTCACGATGCAGAGGCAGGTGGACCTCTGTTAATTGGAAGCTAGCCTGTTTTATAAAGGGAGTTTAGGACAGCTAGAACTACATAGAGAAATCCTTTCTTGAAAACCAAATAAATGAATAAATAAACAGCATAAAAGCAGCAAGCTAACTCATCAAGTGGCAGGCCGGTTGTCAAGCCTGAGGACCAAGTTCTCTTTTTCTTTTTTTTTTTTTATAATGAGTTTTTCTTTCTATTTTTTAAGATTTACTTATTACGTATACAGTATACAGAAGAGGGTACCAAATGTCATCATAGATGGGTATGAGCCACCATGTGGTTGCTGGGAATTGAACTCAGGACCACTGGAAGAACAGTCAGTGCTCTTAACCTCTGAGCCATCTCTCCAGCCCTGGTTTTTTGTTGTTGTTTTGTTGTTGTTGTTGTTTATTTATAAAATAAAGTCTTTTTATTCATGTATCCCCTTGCTCTCTCTCCCTGCCCCCTCCCAATCTCTCATGGTCAGCCTTCAGCCTCCCTACCCTCCATCCCCCCATCTCCTCCCCCAAAAGGTCAAGAAGTTCCAAGGTAAATCAGCTCAGCATCCACTCCAGGCAAGGCTAATTTCCTCATCCTAATATCAAGACTACGTTAGGTATTCCTCTGGAGGGAAGGGGCTTCTAACTGCCAGTCCACACACACAGAAACACTCTGATCCTTCCCCTCAAGGTGCCACATACTGCCCATGTCAGTGGACAGTTGCATGAATTTGGATGGTATGAAAAGAAGACTCAGAGTCAAATATCAGGGGAAGGCTGAAATATTAGAGAGAAGAAGCTCCACAGTCAATTCTCACCCAGCTGTCTTGTAAATTCCTCAGCCTTGCTCCTGGTCCCTTCTGCTGGTAGCTTCTGCCGCAAGTTACTTCTGTTTCTGCAGTGTTACTGAGGCCTTCTATACCCTTCTAGCTGCTGCATCCCATCCAGGTTAGGATTAAAGGTGTGCACTACTCTATTTTATAACTAGCTTTGAACTCACAGAAACAGAGTAAGTTCTATCTCTAGAGTTATGGAATGAAGGGTGTAGATCACCATTCTCCCAGCTTTCCTTGTGCTAGGAGTATAGGCCTGTGTTATTGAGTCTCAGCTGTTTGTCCTTGTACTCAAGGATCAAGAAATTCCTGAGCCGTCTACCTAGGATTTCACTGTGTGCTCTATCTCAATATTTCAGGTTTTATTAAATATGTCACAAATATCCACAGGGAAGGGGCTTTTAAGTGCCAGTCCATGCACAGAAACACCATCTGATCCTTCCCCTCAAGGCTCCACGTACTGCCCATGTCAGTAGTCAGTTACCTACTCTTGGAGGGCCTAGTTCCTTTTCTTGAAGGTTCTCCAGTGGCTGTTCTTAATTCAGTGAGCTTCCAAGAGCTCCAGCCACCAATCACTGTGGGAATTTTTTTCATAATCCCTACCCCTTGTTCATATAGGCTCTCCTCCCCTGCTCTCAGCTGGCCCAGGAGCTCAGCCTAGTGATGAACCATGTATCTCTGCCTGTACCTCTATTCATTATTGAATGTAAGTTCTGTGATGGCACATAGAGTGGCCATTCATTTGATTATACAGGAAGTTCTGTCCAGGCAACACCTTCACTATTGATTGGAGACCTAGCCAGGGACATCCTGTGATTTCATGGAGTTTTCTCTAACACCCTGTCTTTTTCCAACCCCACATTGGCTTCCTCTATTAAGATCAACATCTCAGGGCTGGAGAGATGGCTCAGCAGTTAAGAGCACCGTCTGCTCTTCCAGAGGACCCAGGTTCGATTCCCAGCACCCACATGGCGGCTAACAACTGTCTGTAGTTCCAGTTCCAGGCAAACACCAAGGCAAATAAATAAATAAATAAATAAATAAAGTTTAAAAAAAAAATCAACATCTCTTTTTTTTCTCCCTCATTGTTGTTCCTGTCACTCAATCATCTCCTTCACTCATGATTGGTTCTCACCCATTCTTGGTTGTAACCCTCTATGCTCCCAATTAGCTAAGGAGATCTTCTCTAATTTCTCTTCCTGGGGTAATCCCTGAATATCTCTCTTAAGTTCGTTCTTATCCCAAGATGTTCAGGGGTGGTGGTTTGCAGCTTGGGAGTTCTTTGCTTTTTGTCTGAAGTCCAATAGTGAGTGTGTACATCCCATGCTTATCTTTCTGGGTTTGTGATACCTTGCTCAGGAGGATATTCTCCAAATTCATTCATTTGCCTGACAATTTCAGGATGTCACTTTTTTTTTAACTGCTGAGTACATGAACCATAGTTTCTTAGTCAGTTCTTCTAGATTGTTTCAAGTTTCTTGCTATTATAAATAATGATGCTATGAACATAGCTGAGCTAATGCCTTAGAAATGTGAATGTGCCACTCCAAAGGCATTAGCTCAACTATGTTCATAGAAGCATTATTCGTAATAGCAAGAACCTGGAAAAAACCTAGATGCCCCTCAACTGAAGAATGGATTAACAAACTGTGGTACATCTACACAATGGAATACTACTCAGCAATAAGAAAAAATGATATCCTAAAATTTGCAGGCAAATGGATGGATTTGGAGAATATCCTCCTGAGCGAGGTATCTCATACCCAGAAAGATAAGCAGGGGATGTACTCACTCCTTAGTGGACTCTAAACAAAAAAAGCAAAAAGCAAAGCATGTTCAAGCAAACCAAAACCACAACCACTGAGCAGCTTGAGATCTGAAACACCTTGGACTGGCACCTTGGATCCCACTCCCTCCAGAGGAACACCTGACTCAGCCTTGATGTTGGGGTGAAGAAACTGGATCTGCCAGGAGTGGAAGCTCAACTGAGCAATATTGGGTCCTTCGGACTTCCTGCATTTGCTGGGGAGGAGATGGGGAGATGTGGAGAAGAGAGACTGACTGAAGGGGGTGGGAGGAGGAAGGGACCTTGAATAAGGATATACAAGGATAGAAAGTGTGACTTTATTCATAATAAAAACTAAAAATTTTTAAAAATCCTGGGAAAAATTTACAGTTGTTTCTACCTACAGAGAAGCAAGTAAGTCCTGGAGCTGTGGTTCTCAATCTTCCTAATGCTGCGACCCTTTAATACAGTTCTTCATGTTGTTGTGACCCTAACCATAAAATTCATTTCAGAGTGGCTGAACAAGTTTACACTCCCACCAACAATGGAGAAGTGTTTCCCTTGCTCCAAATCCACTCCAGCATAGACTGTCATCTGTGTTTTTAATCTTAGCCTTTCTGACACGTGTAAGGTGATATCTCAAAATTGTTTTGATTTGCATTTCTTTCATGGCTAAAGATGTTGAACACTTTTTCAAGTACCTTTCAGCCATTTGTAATTCTTCTGCTGAGAATTCCCTTTTTAATTCTGAACCTCATTTTTTTTATTTGGGTTATTTAGGACTCTGGGCTCTAGTTTTTTGAGTTCTCTATACATTTTAGAGATCAATTTTCTGTCACTTGTATGGTTGGTAAAAATCTTTTCCCATTCTGTAGGCTATAATTTTATCTTATTGACTGTGTCCTTGGCCTTACAGAAGCTTCACAGTTTTAGGAGGACCCACTAATTGATTGTTGTTCTTAGTGTCTGTGTTACTGGTGTTATATTTAGGAAGTGCTTGCCTGTGCCAATCCCTTGAAGGGTATTTTCCACTTTCTCTTCTGTCAAGTTCAGAGTGGCTGGGTTTATGTTGAAGTCTTTGATCCACTTGGATTTGAGTTTTGTGCAGGGTGTTAGACTTGGATCTAACTGCATTTTTCTACACACTACCAACCAGCTATGCCAACACCATTTATTAAAGATACTATCTTTTTCCATTGAATATTTTGGACCTTTTTGTCAAAGATCAGGCGTTCATAGGTGTGTGGCTTAATGTCAGGTTCTTCATTCAATTCCATTGATCTACAAGTCTGTTTTCATGCCAGTATCACAATGTTTTTATTACTGTAGCTCTATAGTATAATTTGAAGTCAGGGATGGTGATGCCTCCTGAGGTTCTTTTGTTGAGCAAAATGGTTTTGGCAATCCTGGCTTTCATATTTCTCCAAATGAAGTCGAGTGTTATTTTTCAAGGTCTGTAAAAAATTGTGTTGTGATTTTGATGGGGATTGCATTGAATCTGTTTTTGGTAGAATTGTCATTTTTACTATGTTGATCCTACCTATTCAGGAACATGGGAGAGCTTTCCCTTTTCTGAAATCCTCCTCAATATCTTTCTTCAGTGATTTAAAGTTTTGTCAAACAGATCTGCTACTTATTTCATTATAGTAACATCGAAGTATTTAATGCTATTTGCAGTTATTATAATGGGTGATGTTTCCCTTATTTCTTTTTCAGCCTTTTTATTCTTAGTGATTAGGAGGACTATTGTTTTTTGTTGTTGTTGTTAAGCTTGTACTATGATACATTGCAGAAGGTATTTATCAGTTGCAGGAGTTCCAGAGTATAATTTTGGGGGTCATTTATATATACAATTATATCACCTGTAAATAGAGATAGTTTCAATTCTTTTCCCATTTGTATCCCCTTAATCTCCTTTTGTTCTCTTATTGCTTTACCTAAAACCTCAAGAACTATATTAAATACATAATGGTAGAGGGGACAGACTTCTCTTGTTTCTCATTTTAGTGAGATTACTTTGAGTTTTTCTCCATTTAGTTTGATGTTGAACATCAGCTTGTTGTTAATGGCCTTTATAATATTTGGGAATTTTCCCTAATGTCCTAATCTCTCAAGGACTTTTATCATAAAGAAGTATTGGGGTAGAGACTGATCCCAGACTCTCCTTAGCAGACAGAGCTAGTGTTTGGCTGTGAGGCGCTCCTCCAGCCACATCTAAAAGAGGGGACCTTGCATGGCCAGCCTCCCCTCCAGGGCCAACTGCGTCATCAGAGAAAAACTGAGGCTTTGAAATTCAGACCCCTGTCCAGAGCAAAATCATATGGAGCAGACCTTTTGCTCAGAGGAGACAGGAGACACACAAGCCCTCTTGCCACAACTGACTAGGAGATGCCTAATCATAAACCACTGAAGCCATGGGCAGATGCCAGTACAAAAATACATATAACAATATAAAGAACAACAAGGCAACTCCAAAAGAAACTGGTGGTTCTACAACTAAAACACCTGAACAGAGCAATGAAGAGGAAATAGAAGGAGACAACACCAAAAACATATTTATGAAGATTATTGAAGCCTTCAAAATAAAAAAAAATTCCCTTAAAGAAAAACAAGAAAATACAAACAAAAAATTGGAAGAGATGAACAAATCCTTGAAACAAAACCAAGAAAATGTAAACTAAAAAATGAAAGAAACATTCCATAAACTAAAACCTGAAATAGAAGCAATAAAAAAGGCACAAAATGAGGCAAAGATTTAAGCAGAAAATCTGAAGAAAAGAGCTGGAATTACAGATACAAGCATAACCAACAGAATCCAAGAGATGGGAGAGAGAATCTTTGAAGTGGAAGACTCAGTAGTGGAAATAGATACATCAGTCAGAGAAAATACTAAAACCAAAAAGCCATTATACAAAATGTTCAGGACATCTGGAACACCATGAAAAGACCTAACTTGAGAATAATAGGAATACAAGAAGGAGAAGAATACCAGCTCAAATGCACAGATAATGTATTCAATAAAATCATAGAAAAAAACTTTCCTAACTTGAAGAAAGAAATGACTATAAAGATACAAGAAGCATACACAACACCAAATAGATATGACCCCCCCAAAAAAAAAAGTCTGCTCGTCCCCTAATAATCAAGCCACACAACATACAGAACAAAGAAAAAATTTAAGAGCTGCAAAAGAAAAAGGCCAACTTACTTATAAAGCCAGACTCATCAAAATAACACCTTACTATTTCTTTTTTTTTTAAAAAAAAAAAAAAACTTTTATTTATTTATTTATTTATTTATTTATTTATTTATTTGCCTTGGTGTTTGCCTGGAACTGGAACTACAGACAGTTGTTAGCTGCCATGTGGGTGCTGGGAATTGAACCTGGGTCCTCTGGAAGAGCAGACGGTGCTCTTAACCGCTGAGCCATCTCTCCAGCCCCACACCTTACTATTTCAATGGAAATGATGAAAGCAAGAAGGGCTTGGTCAGAAGTAATACAGACACTAAAAGAGCATGGCTGCCAACCTAGACTACTATATCCAGCAAAATTATTAATCACCATAGATGGAGTAAACAAGATATTTCATGACAAAGTCAGACTGAACAATACCTATAGACCAATCCAGACCTCCAGAAAGCATTAGAGGGAAAACTCTAACCTAAAGATACCAGATACACCCATAAAACCACAATCAATAATCCCACAGAAGAAAAGCCCAGACAAAGGAAATACATAGAAGCTACCACCAAAAATAGCAGGAAACATCAATCAGTAGTCACTAATATCCCTTAATATCAATGGACTCAACTCACCTATAAAATGGCACACACTAAAAATGGATACAAGAACAGAAGCCATCCTTCTGTTGTCTAAAAGAAATACACCTCAACCACAAAGACAGACACAGGCTCAGAGTAAGGGATTGGGAAAGATTTGCCAATCAAATGGCTCCAAGATACAAGCTGGGGTTGCCATCCTAATATCTAAAAAAGTAGACTTTAAGCTAAAAGCAATTAAAAGGGGCCAATTACTTATTCATCACAGGAAAAATTGGTCAAGAGACTTCAATCCTGAATATTTATGCCCCTAATATAAGGGCACCTACCTATGTAAAAAAAGCTCTGCTAAAACTCAAATACTACATCAATTCTCACACCCTAATAGTGGAAGACTTTAATATACCACAATCACCCCTGGATAGGTCAAACAGAAAAAGACTCAACAGAGAAATAAGGAGTCTAACAGAGATTATGGTGACAATGGATTTAGTAGATAGGTACAGAAGCTTCCACCCAACTGCAAAGGAATATACGTATTTCTCATCTCCTCATGGAACTTTCTATAAAATTGACTACGTAATTGGTCATAAAGCAAATATCAACAGATACAAAAAAATGGAGATAATCCCTTGTATCATATCAGACCACCAGGGCCTAAAGTTCAACAACATCAAAAATCACAGAAAGCGTACCAATTCATGGAAACTAAACATCACTCAGCTGAACCACCTCTGGGTCAAGGAAGAAATTAAGAAAGAAATCAAAATCTTCCTAGAATTCAACAAAAAATGAATCCACAATGTACCCAAACTTGTGGGACACAATGAAAGCAGTCTTAAAAGGAAAATTAACAGCACAAGATGCTTATATGAAAAGCCTAGAGAAATCCCACACTAGAGACATAACAGCACAGCTGAAAGCTTTATAACACTTAGAAGCAAACTCACCTAGAAGGAGTAGATGGCAGGAAATAGTCAAAATTAGAGCTGAAATCAATACAATTGAAACAAAAAGAACAATGCAAAAAATCAATGAACTAAAGAGCTAGTTCTTTGAGAAAGTCAACAAGATAGATAAGCCCTTATGCAAACTAACCAAAAAGCAAAGAGAGTATCCAAATCAACAAAATCAGAAATAAAAAGAGGAACATAACATCAGACCCCCAGGAAATCCAGAGAATTATCAGATCATACTTTGAACATCTATATCCACAAAAATGAAAAACCTAGAAGAAATAGACAACTTTTTGACAGATACCATTTATCAAAATTAAATGAAGACCAGATTAATTACCTAAACAGACCTATACCCCTTAAGGAAATTGAAGCTGTCATTAAAAGACTCCCAAGAAAAAAAGCACAGGTCCAAATGGTTACAGTGCAGAATTCTACCAGGCATTCAAAGAAGAATTACTACCATTACTCCTCAAACTATTTGACACAATAGAAACTGAAGGAATATTGCCAAAATCCTTTTATGAGGTCACAATTACCCTAATACTCAAGCCACTCAAAGACACAACAAAGAAGGAGAATTACAGACCAATTTCCCTCATGAATATTAATGATAAAATTCTCAAAAAAAACTTTGGCAAACCGTATACAACAATAAATAAAAAATACCATCCACCAAGACCAAGTAGGCTTCATCCCAGGAATGCAGGGTTGGTTTAACATACAGAAAACCCATAAACATTATCCATCATATAAACAAACTAAAGGGAAAAAAAAACCACATGATCATATCCTTAGATGCTGAAAAAGCCTTTGACAAAGTCCAACACTCCTTTATGATAAAACCTCTGGAGGGATCAGGGATACAGGGAAAATATCTCAATATAATAGAGGCAATTTACAAGAAGCTGACAACCAACACCAAACTACATAGAGAAAAACTCAAAGCAATCCCACTAAAGTCAGGAACTAGACAAGGATGTCCTCTCTCCCCTTATCTATTCAATATAGTTCTCAAAGTTTTATCTAAAGCAATAAGAGAACAAAAGGAGAATAAGGGAATAAAAATTGGAAAAGAAGAAGTGAAGCTATCTCTATTTGCAGATGATATGATTGTATACATAAGTGACCCACAAAATTCTACCAGGGATCTTCTACAGCTGATAAACACCTTCAGCAGTGTAGCTGGATGCAAGATTAACTCAAAGAAATCAGTATCCCTTCTACACACTAAAGATAAAAGGACTAAAAAAAGAAATAAGGGAAGCATCACCCTTTATAATAACTGCAAATAGCATTAAAAACCTTGGAGTAACTATAACCAAAGAAGTAACAGATCTATTTGACAAAAATTTTGAATCAATAAAGAAAGAAATTGAAGAGGATATCAGAAAATGGAAAGCTCTCCCATGTTCCTGGATAGGTTGGATCAACATAGTAAAAATGGCAATTCTACCAAAAGCAATCTACAGATTCAATGCACTGCCCATCAAAATCCCAACACAATATTTTATGGACCTTGAAAGAACAATACTCGGGGACCCAGTGCTGGCTGCAGAATCCCAGTGCACTCTGGAGCAGGGGCAGGTAAACTCTGTCCCTGACCACATACACAGCTCCTGCTGAGGGAAACCCCGCCACGACCTCGAACTGAGCGAACCAACTACAGGGGTCTCTGAAGGGCAGATTCAGACCCCGCCCAGAGGTCAGGAGGGGGCAAGAGGCCTCAGCGCCTGGGAGGGAGAGTTGAGCTCCCATTGCTTCTGGTTCCACTTCTGGGACCCAGTGCTGGCTGCAGAATCCCAGCGCTCTCTGGAGCAGGGGCAGGTAAACTCTGTCCCTGACCACATACACAGTTCCTGCTGAGGGAATTTGCACAGCTCCCACCACGACCTCGAACTGAGCGAATCAACAACTGCAGGGGTCTCTGAAAGACAGAATCAGACCCTGACCAGAAAGGTGACAGGAGGCATACAAACTCGAGTGCCACAACTGACCAGGACCCATCTAATCGTGAACCACTGAAGCCATGGGCAAACGTCAGTGCAAAAAATTACATAATACTACAAAAGACAACATGGTAACTCCAGAAGAGAGTGGCGATCCTACAAATACAAGGCCTAAACTGAGCAATGAAGAGGAAATAGAAGGAAGCAACACCAAAAATTCCTTTTTGATGTTCATCGAAGCTCTTAAAGAAGATATGAAAAAAAGCCTTAAAGAAATAGAAGAAAATACAAACAAAAAATTGGAAGAGATGAACAAATCTATGAAAGAAACATGCCAGGAACTAAAAGCTGAACTAAAAGCTGAAATAAAAGCTGAAATAGAAGAAATAAAAAAGGCGCAAAATGAGGCAAAAATGGAAATAGAAAACCTGAAGAAAAAAGCTGGAACTACAGATACAAGCATAACAAACAGAGTTCAAGAGATGGAAGATAGAATCTCTGAAGTGGAAGACTCAGTAGCTCAAATAGATGTATCAGTCAAAGAAAATA
>PVIH01018855.1:0-37195 GCA_004025045.1 Sigmodon hispidus
CACGCTGACCATCCACACGCTGACCATCCACACGCTGACCATCCCACACTGATGAGCCCTCATGTCTCTCACTGACATCACAGATCTTCCACACCCCTGGTCCCCATACCGCCTGGCCTCCACAGTGACTGATTCCACACACCAACTGTTCTCCGTACTGACCGCCCTCACTTGGGCTGTCTCCCACGCTGATTTCCCCAGCAGCTCGGCCATGAGCAATCTGAGCAGCTGCCACTGCACTAATGTCCCATCCCAGAGGCCCCGGTGCTGACTGCCCACGTCCCCATAGTGACTGTCCTCTTGACGGACTTGATTTCCACCTTCCTGGCCCTGAGGACTTCAGTCAAGACTGTGTCCCATCCCCAGGCTCTTGCCGGTCCAGCCTTATCCCGGAGCCTGGCAGTTAGGGGCCAGTGATACATACCGCCCTCCCCACAGCTCAGAGGTGCCAGCTGCTGTGGGAGCCGCCTTGCTGGGCCCCACCCTATCCCTCAGAGCATCTTCTCCCTGACTTAGTTTCCTCATGTGAGATGGGCCCTGAGGGAGGACTACAGCTTGGGCCCCCTGCTTCCTTAACCTGCACTTGCCCTGGCCTGCCTGCCATTAACCCTTTCTCTCCTGCAGCATGGTGGGCTCTATCCAGCCATCCGCTGTCTCCTTGGCTCCGCGGTCTCTATGTCTGTGGCGTCAGAGTACACGGCTCACCCTGTGTCCCACAAGTCCGCCTTCTCTGTTCTGTCTTTCACGCTGTTCCCTTTACCTTGGCTGTCCCTGCCTTTGCTTGCCACCCGCCGCCCCTCACCTCGCACCTGCCGCCCTGTGGACAGGGCTGGCCGCACCGCCACCTACAGGCTACAGGCCTTTTGTCCTGCAAGGTCCTACATGGCCTCCAGGGAAGAAAAGGGTCTATTGGGCACACCGCCTCTGGTGCCCACATGCAGTTTGG
The DNA here is from genome assembly GCA_004025045.1 of Sigmodon hispidus. Classification (NCBI taxonomy): domain Eukaryota; kingdom Metazoa; phylum Chordata; class Mammalia; order Rodentia; family Cricetidae; genus Sigmodon; species Sigmodon hispidus. The sequence continues at coordinate 947 of PVIH01018855.1, forward strand.
TCTGTGCGCTTGTCCTGAGGTCTGGGGCCACTGCTGCCACCCAGAAGGATCTGGTCTCTGAGGGCAAAGGTGCTGGGCCTTCACAGCCTAGGTACCAGGGTTCTGATTGCCGCCTCTGTCCCAGGGAGGAGACGGAGTACAGGCTCAGCACAGGGCGCGCTTCCTGTCAGGAAGCCTCAGGCCAGGCCAGGGTCTAGTCAGTCAGAACCACTGCCATGAGTGTCCGTCACAGCGGAGGGTGGAAGTCAGCGCCCCCAGCTCAGCCAGGAGAGCGGTGGTGGCTCAGGGTCCACATGTCAGCCTCCGCCTTTCAGGGCTGAGGAACCCTGGGTCTTGTCATCCAGAGCCATGAAGGAGCACAAGGACAACCAAGAACTCACTGCCCTGACAGGTCCCTCCTCCCTCCACTTGTGTTAGGGGACAGTGAGGTCTCTAAAGACAGACAGATGCCCCGAGGGGTGTGTCACCTGCATAGAGCACTATTGACCACATTGAAGAGCCTCCATCACTCACTGTCACGCACATTCCCTAGAACATTGGCTGCCACCCATGTTGTACTCACATTAGCACATAGCATGCAATGGCCCAGCCCCCGCTGACGGAGGCTCGGTGCTGTGACCCAGCAGTACGGACGAGGTGCTGTCCCTGGAGGAGAAGGACCTGAGGGACCGGGAGAGGCGCATGGCCAATAACGCACGGGAGCGGGTGCGCGTGAGGGACATTAACGAGGCCTTCCGGGAGCTGGGCCGCATGTGCCAGCTTCACCTCAAGTCGGATAAGGCGCAGACTAAGCTGCTGATCCTGCAGCAGGCGGTGCAGGTTATCCTGGGCCTGGAGCAGCAGGTGCGAGGTAGGCCGCGCCCACCCATCCTGCTCTGCCCTGGCCTATTGCTGGCCAGGGGTAGCCACAGCACAGTCCCCAACCTCCCTGTCCCCACCTGGGACCGTCTCCCACTGCGATCTCCCCCCACTTCCCCCAGAACGCAACTTGAACCCCAAAGCGGCCTGCTTGAAGCGGCGGGAGGAGGAGAAGGTGTCTGGCGTGGTCGGGGATCCCCAGCTGGCACTGTCGGCTGCCCACCCTGGCCTGGGTGAGGCCCACAACCCACCTGGACACCTGTGAGCCAACGCATGGGTCTTCGTGGGACCAGGGACCACCGCACTCTGCCCAGGGTGCACCAGGATGATCCTGGATGAGGCAGGTCTCCGGCGAGGCGTGGCAGAGGGCTCTGGGAGGCTGCAGCAACGCTCCAGGACTCTTGGGGACCTCAGGGCTCCGTGACAGCCCTGTGTCCTGGCCCCAGTAACCAAGCTGAGGGGAGCTTCCCCCTTCAATTAACTGGAAACAAGCAGCATGCCCACTTTTCAGAAAAGAAAGAGATGCCTTAACTGTGGAAGCGGGAAGGATCAGACCGCACCCTGGCAAGGGGCGGCCGGGGACTGGCTTCTGGTTCAGAGCCAGCTGCACATTGTGCCTAAGCATATTTTTTCTTTTTTGTAAGGAGAATAAAGAACATTAGTTATCAGATTTTTTTTAATGTAGACAAAACTTAGCGAGAACGAGGCCTTCCTTGTCTTATTTTTTTTAGCTTTCTTTTGCGTATGTTTTGTAAGCAACAAATTTTTGTATAAAAGTCTTCTGTCTGTTGCTGTTTCTAGAACTCGGCGTCATGTTTCATGGTCTGTGAGGTGATTAAAGTAGCGTTCAAAAGGCCCGCTGTTGCTCTGGGGGCTCCCCTCCCCTAAAGCCTGTGTAGTCTGGATGTCTGCTCTGCTCTCCCTGGCCCGCAGCACCGGGACCCGGGGCTCTTTGAATTGGGGAAATCAGCCTGTTCGACAGCTGAACCGTGCTCTCTGCCTCTCTCCTCAGAGGGCCTGACTAGTTCCCCACAGGGCTTGGACTCCCGTTCCTTTTTCCTTACTGCCCTGAATGTTTGGGTTCTAGAGGAACAGAGTTGATGGGATGAATATACATAAACGTTTCCATATTTGGGTTGGGGTATGAGTGTGGTGGACGGGCTGCTGTCAAGGTAATCCTAATCCAACAGGGATTCTCCAGTAGCCTGCACTGGCCTCCTGAAGCAGCGGGCAGATGAACCTGCCAGCGAGGAGGGCAGGCAGGCCAAGAGCAAATGCTTCCTCCTTCCGTGTGCTGTATGTCTGCTCAGCCCCACCAGAGGGTGTGGCCCAGTCAAGAGAGGTCCCCAGGTGTGCCCAGATGCTTGGGTTAGCTCCAGATGGAAAGCTGCCTATCATTAGCTGCCTCTCCAGTAGATACATGGTACAGGCTTTGGCTTTTCCAGTTCTGTAGAGTGGTCCATGGCTTCCCTCCAAAGTATCTTTACCAGGGTTTTCATTTCAGATCCTGGCAGCATGGTTTAATATCCTAGTGTGTGGGAGAGGGGATTGTTGGTGGGACCACCAAGGACTCCTTACAGCAGTCCATCCACACCTGCTCCTTGCTGAACTCTGGCCACAAGCTGCTCTCCCTTTGGAGACCCAGTAAATGTCCAGAGGAGATTGTTGGAACCATAGCAAGGCCTTGTTACGGCGAACACTAGTCATCTCTGAGACTCAGCACCTCTGGAGGCCTATGGGAGGAACAGCTGTTTTGGAGGAAACTCAGGATTGCCCTGCCACATCCCTGTTCACTGGCTAATTTTCAGGGTGCGCTGGCAGACTGGGGGCTCATCCAGGTTTCCCATCTGCTGTAGTACCCAGAAGCAATTGAGCTGTACTTTGCCCAAACATGCATGAGTCCCTGTGTCCCAGAAAGGTCCATGGCCCCTCTGCACACTGCTGCCCACTGGAAGACCGTGCAGGGTAGGCTGAGGTTGTGGCTCGGTTGGTAATGTTCAGCTAGCGTGTGCGCAAGTGGCCTGGGTTCCGTGACCACCTGTGTAAGTCTACCCCCCAACAGGCTGGGGTTAGACGCCTGTCACTTTTTACATAGGTGCAAGATATTGAAAAATCTAGTTCCCGTGTCTGCCCAGCTGGCACTTTACCACTGAACCTTGCTGAATTTAGTTTGGGTGTTTTTATTTTTGAACCTGGTTTCTCTCTGTAACCCTGGCTGTCCTGAAATTCACCCTGTAGACTAGGATGGCCTCAGACTCACAGAGATCTGCCTGCCCTTCCCTCTTGAGTGCTGGGATAAAAGGTGTGTGCCCCTGCTGCTGTTACCACCACTACTTCGCTCTCTGTCACACTCTCCCTCCCTCCCTCCCTCCCTCCCTCCCTCCCTCCGTCTGGTTGCCCCGGACCTTGCTGTGTAGTGAAGGATGGCTTTGAGCTCAGTCTCAGATTTGCCAATCTCCCAAGTGCTAGGATTAAAGGCATGGTTGGCTACCCAACACCATATATCTTTTTTTCCCCATTTTAAGTGTATGGGTATTTGGCTTGAATATGTATGTGTGCACTGTTTGTGCAGACTGTGGTGACCAGAAGGGGGCATCATATATCCCAAAATTGGAGTTTCAAAAGGTTGTGAGCAGCCATAATGTGCTGGCAACCCAATCTGGATTCTCTGCAGGAGCAGCTGGTGTGCTTAATCTTTCAGGCCAAAGCAGATCAACAGTGAGTCTTTGCCTTTTGTGTCCGCCTTCCTGGTTCTGGGGTTAAAGGTGCAGATGTAGCAAGGCCCATCCCTGAGATTTCTGTGCTGTGGTCTCGTTTCTTGGCTAAGAACAGAGGCAGAATAGGAGATGCAGCCCCCAGGGAGAGCCATAGGAGCTATGGGTTTCAGAGCGGACACCCTCATGCCAGTCATTAGACACTAGACACACTTCAATAATGGGGTCCAAGGGACAAAGGATGATCTATGAGCTTTTGTGTCCCTCCATCAATGTCAGACGGCCCTGAAATGCTTCCTTGGGGATTTGTGTCTAAAGATGATCCCACCTTTCTGTGAGTCTGGGAGTTTACTGGGAAGTTCCAATGTTCCCATTCTGGGAGGTCCGGCAGATAGGGGCTTAGTGGAAAGGCCTGCCGGTGTGCCAACCAAGGGACCCAAGGTGTTCCAAGACCTAAGAAAGTGGAGGGTATCTCAGTAACACGGTAACAACCCCCATACATTCAAAGGTGTAGTCAAGCCTTTTCCCTCGGGGCACAAATCCCTTGCCTATGTGGCCTGTTTCCTCCTGTTTATTATTATTATTTGGTTTTTGGAAACAGGGTTTCTCTCTAACATCTCTAGCTCTCCTGGAACTCATTCTGTAGACCAGGCTAGCCTCAAACACACAGATCCTCTTACCTCTACCTCTCGAGTGCTGGGACTAAAGAAGGTGTGTGCCAAGACTGCTAGGTCTGTTTAGTCCAGTTTAAATTGATCAAGGGCAGGGCTGTCTCTTGGAGCATGCACAGGGCCCTGGGTTCCACCCCTAGCACTGCCTGCCTATTACCAGGCCTGGTGGTGCACGCCCAGCACTCGGGGTGGGGGCCAGGAGGATGAGGGGTTCAAGGAGACCCCCATCTCGAAAGCAACGGAGTGTGTAGGTTTTGTTTGTTCTGTTATGGTTTTTGAGACTAGGTTTCTCTGTAGCCCTGGCTGTCCTGGAATTCTCTCTGTAGACCAGGCTGACCTCGAACTCACAGAGATCCTCCTGCCTCTGCCTCCTGAGTGCTGGGATTAGAGGCCTGAGCCACCACCACATTGTATTACTAAAGTTATCAAATGGGCTCTCGGTCCGGAAGTCAGCCTCCCAGTGTCTCCGGCCTCGTGGGGACCGCCCAGGGCTCCGTCACAGCCTATGAGAGCCCAGTGGCTGGACGCCCCGCCCACAGAGGCGGGGTCTGGCAATGACTCAGCCCCGCCCCGGAAGTAGACGTCCTCAGTCAGCGTCGTCGGAACCGCCGCCAGAATAGTGCTGCGGCTCCCTTCACGCATGCGCTGTAGGTCCGCACATGCGCAGTGATCCAGGGCTGCGGGAACAGGGTGACCCCGAGTGCTAATACCCTGCAGCGATGCTGAGCAGGTTTCTGGGCCCGCGCTACCGGGAACTGGCCAAGAACTGGTGAGGAGCCTGCCCATTATCCCACCCGTGTACCCTGGGAACATAAGGGAAACTGAGGCTGGGGCAGCTGAGGTGCTCCAGGACAGTGCAGGTGGAGGATCCGAGGTCAGTCTGAGTTGCTCCGAGCCTCAGTTTCCCCAGCCCCACCCGCGGATCCCTGTGCTGTGCGGTGGGTAACCTGGGCTCCTTCGGCTCGGGACTCCGACTTTCAGCCCTTCGCCTTGCAACCTTCTTTATTTTTATCTTTTGGTTTTTGATACAAGGTTTCTCTGTGTGGCCTTGGAGCCTGACCTGAAACTCGCTCTGTAAACCCGGCAGGCCCCGAACACACAGAGATCTGCCGGCTTCTGCCTCCGAGCACTGAGATTAAAAGCGTGCTCCACCACTGCTAGGCTATTTTATTTTTATTTTCTTGAAACAGTGGTACCTGCTTTTTTTTTTTTAAACAGTATTTCTGTAACCCAGGTTGGCCTTGAACTCCCAGCAATCATCCTGCCTCACACTTCTTGAATCCTGAAATCAGAGTCACCCACCATCACCTGAGTTTTCTGTTTGCATGTGTATCTGCGTACCGTGTAGCCTGGTAGCGGTGTAGGCGGGAAGAGGTCATCGGATCTCCTGGACTAGAGATGGTTGTGAGCACCATATGGGTGCTGGGAATGGAATCTAGATCCTCTGGAGGAAGAGTCATCTCTCCATCCAGTCTCCTTAAGTTTTAGTTTCTTTCCATTTATATGTAAATGTGTGAGTTTGTATGCTTGTGGATGCAGGTGCTGGAAGGGTTCAAAAGGTGTTGGATCCCCTGGAGGTGGTGTGGGTCTTTCGCAAGAGCAGTGAGCCCTCCCAACCACTGAGCCATCTCTCCAGCCCCCCCCCCCCCCCCCCCCCCCGCACGCTTTTAAATTTCTTAATTTAATTTTTGCAGTGATGGCAGTGAGATTCAGTGCTGTTGTTAAGCTCACACAGTGGCACTCCCAGCCCCTCTAGAATAACTGTCATCCAGAAGGGTCAAATCTACAGCTGTGGCTGTGGGTAGATCAGTCAGCCAGCATGCATGAGGCTCTGTGTTCCATTCCCTAGTACTACACACGGGCTTGGCATAGTGGTACCGCCCCAGCACTTAGGAGTCGGAGGCAGGAGGATGAGGAATTCAAGGCCAGCCTTGGATTCAGAGATCCCATCTCTACAACAACAAAAGTGTATTACAAACGCTAGCAAATTAATACCACAGTCCCAAAGTCACCCTTTCAATCTCACAAGATTCTGAAGTCTCAAGGGCCATCCTCAGTACCACAGGCCTGTCATCCTAGCTCTAGGGATCTGCAGGCAGAGAGCTAGGAATTGATGGCTGCTCTCTGATACATAGTGAATTCCAGGCCAGAGTGGATGGCAGCATGAATTTTGTGGCTGCCCGGGGCAGAGGTCACCTGCTGGGAGGTACTGTTTGTATCTGAAGCTTGGAGATGACACCCTGGGTGTCTTGGTAGGGACAGGGGAGGGTCTAGCAGTGTTCATAGGAGGCTGGTATCTTGGTGACTGCATAGTTCAGGTTCAGAGGCTCTCCAAACTTTACATGGTTCCACTGGGTATAAGCAAGTTGACTGGCAGCAGCCTGGGCCTCTTGCCGAAGAGCAAAGGGTCTTATGGTGTACCAGCCCCAAGGCCCCACATAAACCAGGCAAAGGATTCATGGCCATCCAATGCTTAAAATCCAAGTTCTTTTTGTTTTGTTTTGTTTTGAGACAAGGTTTCTCTGTATGTCTTTGGCTGCCCTAGAACTCACTCTATAGACCAGCCTGGCCTTGAACTCAGAGATCTGCATGTCTCTCCCTCCTGAATGCTGGGATTTTGAAGACCAGCTTTATAGGCTGGTTTTAAAATCAGAAAGCCCTCCTGCCTCAGCCTCCTAAGTATCCTAGGTCAGGCACTGGAAAGTTGCCTGACTGACATCAGTGTGGGTGTCATGGGAGAAGGTTCTCAGGGGCTACAGCAGCAGCAACATCTGACCACCTCTGTCTCACCAGGATTCCCACAGCTGGCATGTGGGGTGCGGTAGGTGCTGTGGGGCTGGTATGGGCCACAGACTGGCGGCTGATCCTGGACTGGGTGCCTTACATCAATGGCAAGTTTAAGAAGGACAATTAGGCAGCGCTGGACACAGGATCTCCCTGGTGAGTCTGAGTGTTGGGCCTGACTGCTGTGGTTGGGGTTCTGGGGTGGCCTGGAGGTAGAACGGGATCCCTGAGAGCCTAGGAATTTGGATTCTGGATGCTTCCTCAGCTGCAGGACTGGCTTGTGGCCTAGCTCCCAGAGCCAGTGTCTAAGTCTGTTAGGATGCAGACACCCATTGTACAAATGAGAGCTGAGGGTGTCCATTGCCCCAGGCCTTCTGGGCTATGTTGAGGCGTGCAGCACTGTCCGTCTTCATCAAGCCACAGCAAATTGGCTGCTTTGCTTATCTTGGTAGCTGTTGCTCACAGACAGTCCTGTGTAGCCCACTCATGCCCCATCTTGTGTGTGTACTTGTGTACCATGCACAGGTATGGAGTCCAGAGATTGAGATGAATGAATTCCCTCTCTGTCTCCATCTTACTGCCTTGAAACAAGGTTTCTCCCTGAACCAGAAGCCCGCCACTTTGGCTATGCTATCTGACCAACCAGCAGCTTCCTGGGATCTGCCTGCCCTTGCTGCCTCTCCCAAGTGCCGGGGCTGCAGGCATGCACAACAGTGCCTGGCTCTTATGTTGTACCAGAGATCCAAGCTGAGTTCCTCACTTTGGCACAGCAGGCCCTTAGTGGGCCGTCTGTCTAGCCCCTCTATTTTAAGATCTGTGTGTGTGGGCACCTGCAGTCTCCACAGAGGCCAGAAGAGGGCACCAGAGCCCCTGGCCCTGAGTTAGGAGTTCCTGGTGTTCTGGTTACTGTGTGTACTGGGAACTGAGCCCAAGTCCTCTGGAAGAGCCCTGCTGCCTCAGTTGCCCGGCCGTCTGCAGTGCCTACAGTACAGGTCTCCCACGCACCTGGAGCTCACGGGTTGGCTGCCGGCCACCTGGTTCTTTGCCTGTCTGTTGGACATGGAACTCAGAGAGCTTCTGTGTGGCAGGCGTTCCCCTGCTGACTGGCCTCCCCAGCCCTCTTTCCATCACAAGGGCCTGAGGCTCCTATGACGATCTTGGCGTCGGTCACAGAGCTCGGAGCTCCTGGGTTAGCTTCTGTGCTCAGCTCACCCTGTGTTATCCCCTCCCCAGGTGTCACACTCTGTTGCCTCAGAAACAGTTAAGCCTAGTGGAGGATTCTGAGGAAGCCGGACCCTGAGGAAGCCCGCCTCGCCCCCAGGGAGCCTCTGCATTCATGGACACTTGGGCTGCCTTGATGGGTGCAGCATTAAACCTTGTTCTTACACCTCTGCTGCCTGGGTCTCCTCATGCCCTCCACCTGGTTCCTTGTCCGTCACTTCCCTATCTCAGGGCTCTTTTCAGCGCTCCACGTTTGGACTTCTGGGAGAGCTTTCAGTGGCAAGCAGAAACCCTTACCACACTAAGTATTTTCTGCATGGAAACCACAGTGTATTCTCTGGGGCTGGCCCACAGGTCATTTTCAGCTTTAATGGCTTTTAAATTAGTGTTCAGGGTCCCTGAAGCCACCAGCAGAGCAGGGCCTTTCCTTCTTGGTTTAGTTTGTTTTTGAGACAGGTCTTAGGTCACCCAGGCTGGCCGCAACTTCAGTACGTGGCTAAGGTGCTAGGATGGCAGGGTCCCTTATGGGGCTGAGGACGGCCCCTGGGGCCTTGTGGGGCTGAGAGCTGCACCGAGAGCTAGGCCGCGGCCCTAGAAAGCAGTTCCTTGGTTAAAAAAAAAAAATGCTGCCACCATCCTGGCACAATGGTACACATTTTCTTTCTTTTTAAAAATTTTATTTTATAACTAAGGGTGCCATCTCGGAATTACAGACAGTTGTTAGCTGCCATGTGGATGCTGGGAATTGAACTCAGGTCCTCTGGAAGCACAGTCAGTGCTCTTAACCACTGAGCCATCTCTCCAGCCCAACAAATTTTCATCTAAATACTTTATTATCTGGTGTTGCCAGATTGCTGTGAGTTCCACACAGTGTGGGATATGTAGTGACTTTTTGTCTCAGAAAGTCCTGGGTTCAGTGGCACCCACCTGTCTTACCAGCACTCTGGACATTGAGTCAAGAGGATCCTGAGTTCAGGGCCATCCTCTGATACACACAGAGGCCAGCCTGGGCTACAAGAGACCTGGTCTCAAAAAAGGGAGATTGGGAGGGACGAAGAAGGGCTTGGAGATGGCTCCATGGTGGAGAGCTTTTGTTCTTGCAGAGAACACAGGTTCTATTCCCAGCATTTATATAGTGGCTCCATTTTCAGGGGATGCCACACACACACATGATACACAGACATGTAGGCAAAATATTCATATAGGTGGATATTTAGTTAAAAGAACAAAACAATAAAAACCCTAGGCCTGATAATGAGGACTGACTATCATCCCAGCTACTCAGGAAGTTAAAGCCAGCTGGAGTGATTCTGTGAACTTTTTGACTTAAGGGTGGTCAAGCTGTGTCTTCCCACTCTTGGAAGGCTGAGACAGGATGGAGAGAGAGCCTGCGCTACAGAACAGAGCCTGTGCCAAACCAAGCTGAAGGGAGTCTGGGACCCATTCAATAAGGATGTCATTCAGGAAAACCGTACAAATCAGAAACTGGGCTGGGGTTGTAGCTCCCTAGCTAAGGCTCTGGGTCTGTCCCTAGCACCGCATAACTGAATGTGGTGGTACACGCTTGTCAGGACTGGACTGGAGCTGTACCAGATCACTGTCGCAGTAGCCAGGCGAATATGTGGGAGTCCCTGCCAAACGCACACTGGGCAGGTGCAGCAGTGCAGCGCGCCACCCCAGATCAGGTGCAGGACACACTTTGCCAGGCCAGTGTGGAGCCCAAGCATGGTCGCCGTCCCGCCCCCACCTCGCTGATTGGCTGCCCCTGGCATGGGTTGGGCCGCACGAGTAAACGGAGGCATCCTGATTGGTCTTGCTGCCGCGGGGTGTGTCCGGCTAACGAGCCTGGACGGGGCCCCCGAGGTGCTTTTGAGCGGAGCCCAGGCTGATCCGATTGGCCTCGCCCCGTGGGGCGGGGTCGTCCGAGTGAATGGGGGCAGCAGCGAGGCTGCGGCTGCGCAGTCCGCCCCGACAGCCGTCAGACAGGTCCCTGGGGCGGGGCGGGGCCAACGCCGCGGCTGCGCAGACGGGGCCCACGCGCGGGCGGGTGGGCGGAGCGGCCCCCCGAGCGGGGGCTGTGAAGCGCGGGGAGGGGGCCGAGCGGGTGGCAAAGCCGGCGCGCGCCCGGCCGGGGGCGGAGGGCGGAGGAGCGCGGGTCGGAACAGCCGGGGCGAGTGGCGGTGGCGGCGGAGGGAACCGAGGCGGTGACGAGCCTGGGGGTCGCGACTTGCAGCGGCGGCGGTAGCTAGCGGCGACGGCGGGCCCGGAGGCGGGCGGAGAGCCGGGGCGCAATGGAGCGGAAGAGGTGGGAGTGCCCGGCGCTCCCGCAGGGCTGGGAAAGGGAAGAAGTGCCCAGGAGGTCGGGGCTGTCGGCCGGCCACAGGGATGTCTTTTACTATAGGTGAATGAGCGCGCCGGCCGCGCAGGGCCCCAACGGGCGCCTCCCAGCGGCCTCTGCGGCGGCCTGGGCGCCCCTACCGCGGGCCGCGGTCCGGGCCGGCAGACGGACGGACGTACGAGCGTGCGTCCTACGTGCCAGCTGTGCTCCGTGCGCACGCGCCATTCTCGGCTCATTGCCCTGCGCGCGTGCGTACGATCCAGCGCCTTCCCCGCCGCTGGTGCGCACCACTCAGCCCAGCTGTCACTCAGCGCGCGTGCGCCACGCGGGTCTTTGGCTGGCCCAGTACGCGTGCGCGCCGCTCGCGACGGGCGCCTCGTGGCTTTCTGCCCGCCTGTGGCGCGAGCTTTTGTCCTCTGAAACTAGGGACCGCGCGCACCGGGCGAGGGGCACCCGGCCTTGGCCAGACGCCGCTGGGAAGCAAGGAGGGGGGTGCTGGGCTGACCCTTTAACCTTCGTGGGGTGTTCGCGGGGACCATGCCGGGGTTTGGGGGAGCAGGGCGAACTGCCCGAGTAGCCCGATCCCCTCCGCTGCGCATGTTTGCCTTTCTTTTATTTTCCCAATGCCTCCATTTCTGTGGTTCTTCCAAAGCCCTTGCTTCCACTTGTCTTTATTTGTGCCTTTAGATGGGATATCTGCCCCAGCGGCTAATGAGCACTGTGAACATTTAGCCTCTGTTGCTTTTGTGTCCAAGACTTATCTGGAAACCAGGCCGGCTTGCAACTCTTCAGGCAGGGCAATGACAGCTGTCGGAATTGCTGCCAGGCAGCTTGCACCTGCTGTTGCCTTTAACACCCCCCCACCCTGCCCCCGGTGGCATGCACAGACCCCGGGGCCTCCAGCATGCTAGCAAAGCCAGGCCCTGAAGCTGTGTTACTCTCCCAGCATCTACTTTTTGAGTCTATTATAGTGTTCCTTCCTCATTGTAGTCAGGATTCAGTGGGTGCTTTGTGAGGACAGTCTAGGTCTTGTGGAGTCACGGGTTTAAGTAACAGGTAAGGTTGGAGGCCAGGACCAACTCAGGGTCCTTTAGGGCTGACAAAATGAGTAGGCAGTAGGGCTGCAAATGGCCTATCCAGATCATATGTGCACAGGCCCCGCCCCCTTCTCCCTGACCTTTCTAAAGCTTGTTAGGCCAGGGTTTCTGTCCTCTAGAGTCCTTAGGCCATGATCCCAGCTCTACCAGCTTGTTCCTGGGCACCCAAGCTTCCGCAGCTCCAACGAGAAACAGACCTGGTGCCTGGTGGGCAGTGGCCTCTCCTCCTTTGGGAGTTGTTGCAAAGCCACCTTGTCCCCAGGCTGTCGTTAGTGCACTTGTCCCACCCTCCCATATCCGTCTGTGCATGATATCCTCTCACTGTCAAAAGATCTTCATAGCCTGACACCATGTGAACTCTTAGAGCTGGGAACATAGCTGTCCTGTATGTTAGTGCAGGCCTACGCTTCTGTCTGCCTAGGCCAAGCTGGGGCTGCTGAGCGCTTCTTTGGAGGCTGCTGGCTAGACTTCCCTGTTGAGATCTGCAGAACCATGCTCAGAAAGGACCAGAGTATCCACAGCCCCCCCCCACCCCACACACAGTGTTTGCCACACACCCACATCAGAAGTCACGCCCACCACAGCCATTCTGACTTGGATTTATTTTGGTTTTTGAGACAAGGTCTTGCCATGTAGCCCAGGCTGGCCTGGAACTTGGGGACCCTCCTTCCTCAGCCTCAGCTCAGAGGCATGTGCCCGTTGTGCCTGGTTTAGTTGTTTTGTTTTCTGAATTAATACAGCTTTGTTGAGATGATTTAACCTGTATGCCAAATTCACTCAGGAGGAGGCAGTGGGCTTTTAGTGTGGTCAAACAAGTGGGATCACCATCAAATATGATTTTTGAACATTTATCATTTAAAATGAGGCCCTGGGGCTATGGCTGGAGTTCAGTGAGCAGTGTTTGCCTTGCATGCAGTCAGCCCTGGGTTCAATCCCAGCACCACAAGGACCAGGATTTCAGTCGTGCTTACCTAGTCTTGGGAAACCTTTGCCTTACCTACCTACCCCCATGCTCCTTCCTACTTCCTAAGCATCTGTCAGTCAAAGTCCTATGCCTGCCTGGGGTTCACTAGGCTGGATCTGAAGCTTGGGCCAGCATGGAGGCTCAGTGGCAACCCAGTGTTTTTAGGATACTAACCTCTGGCAGACACTGTGCGATGGGGTGCTTCATTCTGGGGCTGTAAACCAGTAATACGCCAACCTGTTCGCCAGCTGTTTCTGTGTGATCCTCACATTGGGAAATCTCTCCTGACAGAGTGGTCTGAGGGCACTCTGGGAGCCCATGTATGTCTAGGCCATTATCTGTTTGGGCAGGACAGTCACATGCAAGAGGTTTCCAGCAGACAACACCAGTTTCAGCTGTAAAAAGTGACAGTGATTGTCAGTGAGATTTAACATGAGCCCTGCCAAAGGCTCACCTGCAGGCCTAGCCTAGGATAGAGCCCACATGCTAGCCAGTGAGTGAGTGCTGGCTCACCACTGTGCCACACCAAGCCTGTCACCACTTCTGACTTTACTGATACCCAGAATATTTCACTCTAGTCGCAACAAATCTGCTGCTTATTCTGGAACATTCCCTATCCATGATGGTGCCCCACATGCTGCGGCCTTTTTTGCCTCACTGAGCACAATGTCCTCAGGGCTCCTCCATATTATAATATGTCAGAGCTTTAGGGTTCCACCATATTTTAATATGTCAGAACATTGCTCTTTTTCATGGCTGAGTAATGCTCCAGCATGTGGTGGACCACACAAGCTGCCCCCACCTTTTGGCTCTGAGTGTTCAGCACTGGTTTGGGTGTGATCCAGTTCCCAGAAGACCTAAAATTTAGCTTGGACAGTTAAGGGTCTAACCCTGTCCTGTATGCACCGGCTCAAAAGAACATGCCGGAACACACATGCCATCCCGCACTAGGGAGTTGAAGACAGCACTGACTATGCATGAGACTCAAACCAAGGGGCGCACTCAGTTGATGGTCTCACCGTCCTGAAGTCATGGGTCCATAGCAGAACACTTGAATCCAGGCAATGGCCACTCAAGAGCTGGAAGCAGCAGGATAAGGAATTCTTGGCTACATAGTTCTGAGACCAGCTTCCCAAAATAAATACAGCCCTCTACCCCTACAGATAGGGGATTTCTGGGAGCAAGAGCTAGTTTCAAGCCCAGGCAGCGAGGGGTGCAGGCCCCTTAGTTCTTCCCACTTTTTTAGGACCTTGGAAAATCCTGAGACGTGGAAAACACCCCTTTCAAAGGGTGGTGGGCAGGGGTGGGTCCTTCTCAGGCTGACCAGCCTCCCGCCCGCAGCCCCAGTGGAAAGAAGTTCCGCAGCAAGCCACAGCTGGCACGTTACCTGGGCGGCTCCATGGACCTAAGCACCTTCGACTTCCGCACGGGGAAAATGCTAATGAACAAGATGAATAAGAGCCGCCAGCGCGTGCGCTACGATTCCTCCAACCAGGTCAAGGTGAGGGCGGTGACGTCAGGGCAGGGGGCGGACCCTCGGGGTTAGCCACAATCGCCATCGAGTCAGTACGTCTGCTGGCAACAGCATGGCGCGCATTTGGTTTGGTGGGTGGGAGATCTGCCCACCTGATCGCCCACCCAACACCATTCAGGCTCTGGCTAAACGCCTCCCTGGCCCCTCCAACCCTCCATGGACCCCGGTCGGAGCGGCCCGCTGCAGAGTCTTCTCCCCCCAGGGCAAGCCTGACCTGAACACCGCACTACCTGTGCGGCAGACCGCATCCATCTTCAAGCAGCCGGTGACCAAGATCACCAACCACCCCAGCAACAAGGTCAAGAGCGACCCGCAGAAGGCAGTGGACCAGCCGAGGCAGGTGAGCCCCGTGCAATCTTCCTGGCTTCTATGTCTTTGCCTGTAGAGTGTTCACTCTTTAGAGGGGAATGGCAGAACTAGCTTGGTGCGGTCCCAGCCCCCCTTCCCCTTTAGTCCATCTCTGAAAAGTCTGAGAGTAGATTGTAGGCTCAGAAAGATACTTTTTTTCTTTTAAAAAAGTCCACAAAAGCCTAGGCTCATTTGTGTTTTTCAGGCTTATTTGTAAACATCCCCAGGGCTCCTAGGGGCTGGCTGGGTGGGGTCACGAGCAGAGCCCTCCCACTTCCGCCTTCAGTAACCTTGCCTCTCACCCTAAAGCTGTTCTGGGAGAAGAAGTTGAGCGGCTTGAGTGCCTTTGACATTGCCGAGGAGCTTGTCAGAACCATGGACCTGCCCAAGGGCCTGCAGGGTGAGCTGGGCTGGGTGGTGGGTGCCCCGGTGAGGCCTCTCTTAAAGATGTATTTATTTGTATCGGTGTGCCTGGGCTAGTTCATTTGCACCACAAGTGTGCAGGTGCCAGTGGAGGCCGGAGGGCCTCGATACCTGCAACTGGAGATACTGGCAGCTGTGAGCCCTCCGGTGTAGGTGCTGGGGAGCTTCCCAGGTCCTCTCCTAGACTAGTGAGCTCTCTTCTGCCAGCCATCTCTCAAGACTCGTACCTCTGTGGAATGGCAGGCCTCCCTCAGCTTCACAGACTTTCTGTTTTCTTTTGCCTTTGGCTAGGCTTACAGGCTTGTGCTGCCAGGCCAGGCTTTGGTAGGGCCTCTGCATTGGCTTCTTGTCTTCTGACGGGGACTGGCCTGGGGTGAGGTCATGGTTTCCCAGATGGAACCCTGGGCTGCCATTCCTGTGATCCTGCTACACTGCCGTTTCTCCACAGGGGTGGGCCCAGGCTGTACAGATGAGACACTGCTGTCTGCAATTGCCAGTGCATTGCACACCAGCACCCTGCCCATCACAGGCCAGCTCTCTGCAGCCGTGGAAAAGAATCCTGGTGTGTGGCTAAACACTGCACAGCCTCTTTGCAAAGCCTTCATGGTGACTGATGATGACATCAGGTAACTAATGACCTCATGCCCCACCTCCCATCTCCACAGATAGTCATGGCAGGGATGCAGGATAGGCTTCTCAAGAATGTTCTCTAATGGCTGGGGTCAAGGGTGGGACAGGGTTAAGACAGATAGTGAGGTTCAGTCTGGGCTCAGCAACCATGCCTACCACAGGCCTGGGAGAATTGGGAGACCGAGAAAAGCTGGATGGGGCTGGACCTGGGTGACAGCCTTCAGGAAGGATCCAGGCCTGGCTGGGAATGGCCAGGAAAGCCAAGGACTTGAAGTTGTTCTGAGGTCCTGTGTGCACCAGGGCTGAGCACCTGGGACAAGGCTCCAGAGCAAGAGACCAGGAGCCAAGCCAGACGGGGCCAGAGCAGTGCTGGCTAGAAGTAGATGCAGGGCCCCTAGTGGCCCTGGCCCCCAGGATCTGCTCGCTCTGTGTGGCCTGCAGCTGGCTGGTCTGCGTTTCCACGTGCCTTGGACATGAAAAGTTGACAGTGTTAGGAGACCAGCAGTCACTCAAACTGATGGGGAAGCTGTGTGGAGTTTTTACAAGGGGTTGTTGGTAGTGTACCTGTGGACTGATCACTGGGGTCCTTGAGGCCCTGAGGTCCCTCACCTGTGTACCCTGCCAGAGAGTGTCTTCTTCTTAGGAAGCAGGAGGAGCTGGTACAGCAGGTGCGCAAGCGTCTGGAGGAGGCGCTGATGGCCGACATGCTAGCACACGTGGAGGAGCTGGCCCGTGATGGGGAGGTGCCACTGGACAAGGCCTGTGCTGAGGAGGATGAGGATGAGGACGAGGAAGATGACGACCAGGACCCTGAGCGTGTCTAGCACAGGTGCTGCAGGCCAGAGTGACAAAGTGTTGACCCCATCCCTTAGTCAGGCTGCTCATGGCCTCCCCTCTGCCTTTCCCAGATGCCCTGTCCATGTCCGGGTTGCAGACTGCCTCGTATGACCACCTGCAGACTTCCCTCAGCCTTGCCTGGACCATATATGGACCAGGCCAGCAGGAGGCAGGCCTTCATCTTCTTCCTAGGGCCTCCTCCAGCTCCTGGGTCTCACGTGGGCCTTGGACTCATTAGGCCCTGCACTCTGGCAAGAAGTCCCACACTGAAAACTGAAGGTCAGGAGCTCAACTGGCAAACGGCCTTCACCATGGTTACCTTCCTGCCTCGCTGTAGGAAGAGGTCCTGCTTGGCGCCAAGGAGCTACAAGCTTTTTGGGCACTGGAGGAAGGTTCTGGATTGGCACCTGGCTATTCCGGCCTTTCAGTGTCATGAGCCAGGGTCCGGACTGCTGCCAGGGGCTTGGGGTCGCCCAGCCTCCCCAAGCTGAGGGCCAGCAGCCAGCCAGGAACTTGCTTTCCTTCAATAAACCGATGGTAGGAGCTTCTCAGTGTGTGAGCCACAACTCAGACCCCACAGGGGGTCGAACCCACAGTGCCTGCTGCCCAGGAAGTGTGATTTACCTGCTTCTGGGCCTGGGGGGCAAGGCTTGGGATGGGGTCACCCTTCAGACACCTCAGTGAGTGCACTGGCCACCCTACATCACATCAGAGTCTCCTCCAGTCTGGACAGCACCTGAGACTAGGGCTGGTGTCCTGCTGCCCTCACCCACAGGACCCACCATCTTTCCTGTCACTGGAGTGTACCAGAACAACCTCCTCCAACAAAGATGCCACTTTTCTGTGGCTCAGGCTGCAGAAGGCTCTGGGTTCTCTCTAGGGCTGACCTGTGCTATTCCAGAGGACCCAGGATTTGCAAGTTCCCTCCAGGACAGAGACAGGTGACCCCAGCATCTGTGGGTGGGATGATAAAGGTATGGCACAGGGCCTTTGGAGGCTCCAGCCTGTACACCCCACTATCCTGTGAATAGGCAGCTCTGAGATGCCACCAGGACCCCTGATGTTCCTACTAATGAAGGGAGTCCTGTCCCTGTTTCCTGTCCCCAGCCCTCTCTATGGTAAAACCTGCTGTCCTTGGACAGGTCTGCATCCTGGTTTTGCCCTGTTGACTATTCCCATGCAGGACCTGCTCAACATAGGCCACCTGTGTCCAGACTCGAGATTACTGGTAATCTCAGCAGACCAAGAGGGTACAGCCTCTGGTGGGGCACCCTGAGTGGGCAGGCCTCTGCTCATCTGCAATAATGTAGTTGAGGACTCCTCAGACTGGTGACTGGGTGGTACAATCCACCTATCTTCCCCAGGAGGAGGGGACTGGTCCTCTGCACCAAGGGCACCCACACGGGGCTCCCTACAGCCCTTCCCAACTCCACAACCTCTGCATTTTTCAGGAAAGTCTCCTGTTACTTTTCTAGCCCACAGACCCGATGTCTCCCAGCAACTCCAAATATATACACGTCCCTTCCCACGTGACGTGTGCCCTGCTGTCCTGCACCCGTCATAAGCTTGCTCACCTCGGCCAGGTCATGTTTCTGTGCTTTGGCTTCCATGAGAAAGGATGGTGGCGAGGAAGAGAATGCCATTTTCTTGCCAGAACATTACGAGGCCATGAACAGGACAACATGCCAGGATGAGGTAGTCAAAAGCTCCCAGGACTGGAGACGGCAGGGCTAGTAAGCAGGGGCAGGGGCTGGGGAGGAGGAAGGCTCTTGAGGACATAGCCTCTTGTGATGATAGACCATTCTGGAGCTACATGAAGGTGGTGCCGGAGGTGGAATCCAGGGCACCATGCTCAAGAGCGCACCTCTGCTCTCCAGGGAGAGGGTCTCCACACTGATTCCTGCAGGCCAGAAGAGAGCACCAGATGTCATTGTAGGTGGTTGTGAGCTACCATGTGGTTGCTGGGAATTGAATTCAGGACCTCTGGAAGAGCAGCCAGTGTTCTTAACCTCTGAGCCCTTGCAGTCATTGTCAAAAAACTCTCCCAATTTAGTTTTATGTATGTGAAGCTTGAGGTGCCAAGAGTGCTCACAGGCTCAGATACTGTGTGTCAAGGCTGTGTCCGCATGGTGACCAGGACACCTTGCCTTCCACAGTGTCCTGCAAACCTACTCTGCACCTAGACTGGAAGCAGCACACACCTTTAACCCCACGGCACTGGGGTGGCAGTCAAGGTCCTCTGTTAAATACAGGTTGTCCTGCTTGGAAGAAGGTGCCTTTACAGATCCTCATCTACTTCATGTGTATGGAGTCTGTACCATGTGTGCGCTGTGCACACAGAGGCTACAAGAGTGTGTTAGGACCCTAGGACTAGAATTAAGATGGCTGTGACCCACCATGTAGGTGCTGGGAATTGAACCTGAGTCTACTGGGAAGGCAGCCAGTGTTCCTAACTGCTGGGCCCTAACCTCTCCAGCCCTCCATGTTAAATTCTTCATGTGGAGATTGGAGAATAAACCTAGGGCCAACTGCATGCATGCCAGGATGTGTTCTAAGCCCCTGAAGGGTCCAGATCGTTATTTGACTTTTAACTTTATTGGCTTTTTTATGTTGTGCGTGTGCTCTCTCTCTCTCTCTCTCTCTCTCTGGTGTGTGTGTGTTCACTTGCAGGTGCACACATGCATTCAGGTGGCTGTCAGGAGCATTGTGGTGTCATTCCTCCGGTACCCTCTTATCAGATCACTCTCAGGTCCCCAGCACACCAGGATTTTACAGACCTGTGTCTTAGGAGCATCACACCCTTTTAAGTACTTCACCCAGTGAGCAAGTTGTCTGCACTCCTGGGTTCCACACACATCAGTCTCCATAACCTCCCCCCTCACTGTCCCTAGACTGGCCTTTCTGCGCTTGCTAGGATGACAGGCTTGAACCAGCACAGCACACTCACGTGGCACTGGGACGACCCCAGGGCTCCCTCTGCAAGAGCAAGGCCCTTGTTTACCTGTGGTGTTTGTGATCTTACTCTAACCAAGCTGACTGAAAGTGACAGATCCACCTGCCTCTCCCTCCCAAATGCTGGGATCAAAGGCAGCCACTTGTGGGATCCTTGTCTGTTTGCTTATTTGGAGACAGGGCCTCAAACTCAGAGATCCACCTGCCTCTGCCTCCTGAGTGCTGGAGCTAAGGCATGCACCGCCATACTCAGTTCATACTCAAGTGAATGTGTACATGCCTCAGTTTATGTCTGCACCATATAGGACCCCACAGAGGTCTGGCAAGGGGATTGAATCCCCTGGAAATGGAATTCCAAGTGGTTGTGAGTTGTTTTGTGGGTGTTGGAAGCTGAACTCCAGTCCTTTCCAAGAGCAGTAAAACACTCTTAAGGAGGGAGCCCTCCCTAACTCAACTTGGAGCTTCTGGTTCAGGCTAGGGCTGCTGCTCAGGAATCTGCCTCTGGGTGCTGGGATCACAAACACACTGCTGGAATTTGAATTCCGGGACTCACTTCTGTGTTCTCCTCATTCCACATATTGCATCCTCAGACCAAATCATGACATCCTGTCTCTTCAGAGGCTCCCTTCCCCTCCCCTCTCCCCTTCTGTCTCCCCTGCTGCATTATCTCCCTCCCCAGAACTTTCTTCTATGCTCCATCCCCCTACCAGACCAGCCCCAGATTCAGAGACCTGGGAGGAGGCGCGGTGACCTCCTGATGGAGCCTCTGACTTTAAGTACCTGCTAAAGCTGCTGGAAATTGCTGGCAAGTGAAGGACAAGGCCTATAGCTAAGCACTCACTCCCAGGCAGGGTTCCTCTGTGGAGCCCTAGCTGTTTTAGAACTCACTCTGTAAACCAGGCTGGCCTTGAACTCCATCTGCCTGCCTCCACCTCCTGAGTGCTGGGATTAAAAGTGTTTGCCACCAACACCCCAGCTTTGACTTCTTTTTTTTTTTTTTTTTTTTTTTTTTTTTTTTAAAAAAATTTTTTTTTTTTTTTTTTTTTTTTTTTTTTTTTTTTTTTTTTAAAAAAAACTTTATTTATTTATTTATTTGCCTTGGTGTTTGCCTGGAACTGGAACTACAGACAGTTGTTAGCTGCCATGTGGGTGCTGGGAATCAAACCCGGGTCCTCTGGAAGAGCAGACGGTGCTCTTAACCGCTGAGCCATCTCTCCAGCCCCCAGCTTTGACTTCTTAATATTGTTTTCAAATAGGCTGTCTATGGCTGCCACTGCATAGCCTTTCCTGCCAGGCACTTAACGTGTGAGCCAGCTCTTGACCTTTAAATTGAGTGAAGGTGGCTTCTGGGCAGGGGACACAACACACTGTAGGTATGAGGGCACTCCTCGGGGTTGCAACCTGTACTTGTGTCCAACATGATGATAAACGTAACCAAAAGCCATGGACAGGAGACACACATTGAGGGAGCTGAGTAGGGGACAGCCTATGCCCAGAGACCTCAGCAACTGGCCTGAGGTTGCAGTCAGCCATAGGCAGGGACCCAAGTAAAGTCCATCCGTCCTGTCAGTTCATCAGAACTCTTAACAGGAGCACTGAGGTGTATGCACCACAGGAGAGGGTGGGTCTCAATGATTGTGGCCAGTGGCTAGTGGGGAACTACTCATCCCAGAAGCCTCATCCAGGGGATATCTAAGATCCCCTCCACCTCCATCACCAAGGAGGATGGGGTGTTGGGCTAGCAGGCTTGACTTGGGTAAAGGCACTTCAGGGGCTGCCTAGGCACCGTGCCAAGAGGCATCCAATCAGGGACCTGCGCTAGCAAGATGCCAAAATGTAGGGTCATCACAAGGGTCTCAAGATATCCTTGGAGTAGAGGCCCTGGCTCAGGGAGGATGGAGCAGCTGGGAGAAGACAGGCTCAGGAGGGGGAAGCCACCCTGTTGTTGGGAGAAAGGTTCCATAACTTTGGGGGTGAGATGGGGGACAGAAAGCACTGTGGAACTCGAAACGAGAGGGTCCCCAGGTGCACAAAAGTCCCTGGCTTCTGGGGGCAGAGCCAAGCTGAAGGCAAGCATGGAAGAACCGTGATGCCTCTGCGCTGAAATGGAGTGAGGTGCGAAAGAAAACACCGTGTGTCCTAGAGGTAATCACTGCCACAGGGTCCCCAATGGCCCCGAGGCGCAAAGGCAGGAATTCTCTGCTTTCGAAGGGCGGGGACTGACTTGGGAAGACAGGCGCGGGAGGGGAGCAGCACAGTTTGGTACGGAGGAGAGTTCGTATCTTAGATTGATCGCGATGGGGAGGGGAAACTGTGACCGCGGGGTGATCCCAGACAAGAGGTGCGGAGCGTGCCCTGGCGCGCACCGGGAGGAAGACGGTCACGGCTAAGGAAGCCAGGGTTGATGGGGAGGGTCCTGGCACGCACGACCCTCCCCAGCTCCCGGGGACCCAAAGACCAGGCTGCGAGTACTCCGGACTCCCGCGACCCACCTGCAGCGCCTCCCGCACGTGCGAGCGCGCTGGGGGGGGAGGGGAGGGCCGACCACGTGACCGCCGCCCCGCGCGTGCGCAGCGGCGGTACCCATTGTTGGCTGCGGTGACGTCGCGGGGCGGGGCCGGGGCGGGGCGGCGGGAGGGCGGAGGGAGGGAGGGAGGGCACGAGCGTCCCGTGCCACCGCCGCCTCCTCCGCCGCCGCCGCCGCCGCAGCCGCCGCCGCCTCGGCCGCCCAGGAGCCGCCGCCAGCCCCGCCACAGCGCCACCGCCCCGCAGCCCCGCGTCCCCGCAGTATCCCCGCGCCGCCGTCCCCGCCCCGCCGCTGGATGCCGGCGGCCGGCGGCCGAGCTCGCAGACGCGGAGGGCGGCGCGGGCGGCGGCGGCGGCGCGGGCCCGAGCGCTAAAGCCATGCCGGGCTCCAGTGGGCAGCCCGACGCGGGCGGTGCGGGAACCGGAACCACCGCAGGCGACCCCGGGCATCCGCACCCTGCACTCGCGGGAGCCGAGGATGCCGCGCCCCGGCCGCCACCCGAGCCCGACGACGCGGCCGCTGCGCTGCGCCTGGCGCTAGACCAGCTGTCCGCGCTCGGGCTGGGGGGCGCGCGCCCCGGAGATGAGGAGGGGACGGCGACGCGCGGCGTAGACGGGGCAGCGGAGCGCGGGGAGGATGGGCCCGCGCCCCCCGACGAGCTCGAGACGGCCGTGGCGCCCCCGGTGACTGGTGCGCCCTCGATGGGCGTGGGACCCTCGATGGCCCTGGCACCCTCGGTGACTGGTGCACCCTCGATGGCTCTGGCATCCTCGGTGACTGGTGCACCCTCGATGGCCCTGGCACCGTCGGTGACCAGTGCACCCTCGATGTCCGTTGGACCCTCGGTGACCTGTGCACCGTGCATGGCTGTGGCACCCTCGGTGACCATGGCACCTTCGATGGCACTGACACCCTCGGTGACCGTTGCACCCTCAGTGACTGTAGGACATTCGGTGACCCTGGCACCCACCATGGCCGTGGCTTCCTCGGTAACCCCCGGCGGGCTACCTCTTCTGGACCCCGACGTGAGTCCCCGGCCATCTCCCCCAGACGTGTTCGCCAGCTTCGCGCCACACCCGGCCGCCCTGGGTCCCTCGACGCTGCTGGCTGAGCAGTTGAATGTGATCGGCAGTCGGAAGAAGAGCGTGAACATGACCGAGTGTGTGCCGGTGCCTAGCTCAGAGCATGTTGCAGAGATCGTGGGTCGTCAGGGTGAGTGGCTGCCGTCGGGGGGGGGGCGGGGGGGCGTTGCAGGGGCACTGCTTTATATTGGAGGATAGATATAGGGGGGTGTTTTGTAGGGAGGAAGGAACACACTCGAGCTCATTTCTGACTAGTGTGGATGTGACCAGGAGCCCCCCGGGACACGCCCGCGTGGGTTCTGGGCCTCGGTGGATTCCTTGGCGCCTTTGTTCAAAGCTGCCGGCTGCTGCAGAAGTTGGGCACGGCCCAACTGTGGCCACCGCTGCTGCCTTTGTCTGGGTTCTTGAGAACAACCACAGCCCATGTGCTGCTGTAGCCTAGGACAGTGAGCCACAGGCCCCTCAAAGGAGGCAGCTAGGGCTGGGCGGTGGGTGCTCCACCCCCACCCCCCCAACTCTCATTAGACATGGGGCGGGGCCAGCTCAGATTTGGTAGCTCAGGGAGGGTGCCCTGAGGGTGAGGAGGGAAGTGTAAAGGCTTAGAAGGTGCCTCCCGTAGCTCCCTAGGGGTCCAGACTAGGGTGCTGTAGCCTGAGAAAATGACTCTAGCCCTAGGCCCTACCCTGAACTGGAATCTGGGGTAATAGAAGGACCTCCTGGCTGCAGCTTTCCAGTGGGGTGCACCCTCCTTGGAGCCCATCTTGACATGCTGACCCCCAGCAGGTCTAGGGTTTGGGGGTCCGAGGCTCAGCACGGTGGGGCCGGGGAGTGTCTCTGTCTTCCCATTGTTCTCTTTGTTTGAAAGCCAGGCTGAGATTCGCACGGTGACATCAGGGCAGCCGTTGCTCATTGGCCCTTGAGGTGCTGGGGTGGGCAGGAGGGTGGTGGGCAGTGCCTGGCCCTTCACACACCCACAAGCCTGGATAGCAGGGGTCCCCAACTTACTCTTGCCTTCCCCCACAGTAGCCTGCCCCTAGCACCCCCCGCTGGGAGGGGGAGTCACCTGGTTGTAAGAACTTTAAGGCGGGGCTCAGGCGTCCCCAGACCTTCTGTAACCCATGGAGGATGTGGGCGGTTTGAATTGGAAGATCAGCTGTCACCCTCCAGCAGGCAGGCACACCTCACAACCACCTCCCCTAATTCCAGGTGGGTGGGGCAGAGCCAGTGTCTCTTGGTTTTTTGGTAGTCTGTTTACCTGTGCCGGGCCTAGGGGTTCAAGGCTAGCAGTGGCAAGGGTAGGGACCAGTCTTCGAGTGAGCCAGCTGCCCCTTTGGCACCCTGGGCTAGCTTCCCACATAGTCCCCCTCCCGATGTGGTCTCCTCTAACTGTACCAGGACCAGTTTACCAGATTTGTTCAGGGTCTGTGTGGACAAGTGTAAAAATCAAGGCCTGTAGTCTTTTGTCCCAGATCTGGCTGCCAGCTCGTCCTGAGGTGGGGTCTGTGTGCATGGACAGCCGAGCACTGGGTGGTAGAGAATCAGATCCAGGGGCTCCGGGCTCAGTCCCCACCTGCTGTATAATTGGGACTCAGACTTTGGGATGTCATTGGTGGCCAACAGCAAAGCTGGCCCTGAGTTTACCGTGTGCTGGGGTGCTCCCCCCCACACTAAGCAAATATTCTTTAAATCTTGGTTTAATGTGGTGCACAAGGCTGTACTGAGTTAGGGCTCCGACCTGCACTCCTACCCTCCTGCATCTCCCCAGGTGGCTTTCTGTTGCTGTAATAAAACAGACTAGAGGAAAGGTTTTAGTTTAATCTTCCAGCTACAGCCCATCACTGAGGGAAGACAGGACAGGACTGGAACATTGGACCTTGAAGGTGTTGCCCACTGGCTGGCTTTCCCATAGCACCCAGAACCACCACCCTAGGGTGGGCTGGGCCCTCCCCCATCAATCAGTAATCACAAAAATGCCCTGCAGATCATTACCACAGGCCACTCTGTTAGACGCAGTGATAGGCTGAGAATCCCTCTTCCAGCTGTGCCTAGCTTTGAAGCAGGTTGACAGATCATCTATCCCTTGCTCACCTACCCTGTTTTCCCCCAGGCTGGTTCCCCGGACTGCTCATGCTCACCAAACAAAACCCAGCTCATGTACACTCTCTCCCTTGGGGCACAGGAGATGTTCCCTTAAGTAGCCTCTGCACCTGACCAGAGGAACAGGGAACCCAGGCCAGATTGTCCCCTGGCATCCTGCTGTCCCTGAGCCTTACTCAGAGGTTGAAAGGGTTGGAGAGTCTAGGGCCACGCCCCCAGGCCCTCACTGGGGGGATTCTGGGCGGGGCTCCACCCTGACCACGCCCCCAGACCCCCTGGATGATTCTAGCCGTGGCTCCACCCTGACCACGCCCCCAGACCCTCACTGGAGGATTCTAGGAGGGGCTCCACCCTGACCACGCCCCCAGCCCCTCACTGGGGATTCTAGGCGGGGCTCCACCCTGACCACGCCCCCATCCCCTCCCTCACTGGGGATTCTGGGCGGGTCTCCACCCTGACCACGCCCCCAGACCCTTCCTGGGGATTCTAGGCGGGGCTCCACCCTGACCACGCCCCCAGCCCCTCACTGGGGATTCGAGGCGGGGCTCCACCCTGACCACGCCCCCAGCCCCTCACTGGGGATTTGAGGCGGGGCTCCACCCTGACCACGCCCCCAGCCCCTCACTGGGGATTCGAGGCGGGGCTCCACCCTGACCACGCCCCCAGCCCCTCACTGGGGATTCGAGGCGGGGCTCCACCCTGACCACCCCCAGGTCCAGCTCTGTTTTTATGTAGCTCAGAATGATCTCCATTTTGGGGCAGCCCATCCTCAGCCTCCTGAGAGCTGAAGTGACCGGTGTCTGCCAAGATGTCCTGCTCCTTGTGGCCTGTTGCTCCCTAGAGTTCTGCTCATACTGACGGCCAAGGCTTTGGGCACAGCCAAGCAGTACCTGCTGGCTGGAGTGTGTGTGTGTGTCGGGGGATCTTTTCCTCAGTTACTGCCTCCCCATTCTCTAGGTTCACATGTCTGTCCCTAGCTGCCACCATCTCCACAGCTGAAACTCAGCTCTTTCTATGAAACATTCTGTGAGCCAGACTGCTGTCCTGTAAGCCCCTGGTGTAGGTACACCTGAAGTGAGGCTCCACCACCACACCCAGTCCCTTTCTGACTTCCAGTGCATAGGATGGAAGAAGCCAGGGCACCCAGATCAGGAACAAGCCTGGGACACTTTAGGGGGCTCAGTACTTGGGGTACAAGCTCATATTGGGGTCCCATGGAAGGTGTGGCCAAGTATGGACCCTCAACCTCGGGCTACACTTGGGTTTTGAGAGAGCTGACTTCCATAGCTGAAGCACTGGGAGTTCCTGGGGCTTCCGTTCTGGGGGTGCTACACACTGCTTTCCGATTTTGCTGGATAGGGCCAGCATCACGGCCTTTGCTGCACTCTGGGTAGCACTGACAGTGTTCCAGCTCCACCTCCAGGGTCCCCTCCCCCTCCCCCTGCCCCGAGAGTCTCTGGGATCGGAATGGGGGAGATGTCTAACAACTCAAAGGCAAAGCCCCACCCACCTGGTCTCTGCAGTGACCGCAGAGAGTCCCGTGGGCTGCAAGCCTAGCCGCCGGGATGGTCCTGTGATAAAAGCACAGCAGGTCTTTCCTCCCTCAGACAGTGCCCTTTGAGGGTCCAGGACTGGATGGGGGACCCAAGCTGGCCGAAAACTCCTGTCCTCCTGCCTCAGCCTCCCACGTGCTGGGATGGCAGAAGTGTGCCTCCACACTGTCGACAAGGGAAGGAAGCCCATAGCGGATGGCGGCAGACTCTTGACATCACTTCTGAGTCCTGTTACCCTGACTATTGCATTTCCGCTAAGGCTGGGGAGGGGCTCGGGCAAGCCACAGCTGGTGGGTGTGAGTTCTGAGGACACTGTACCAGGTTTCCTTCATTTACAAATTTTATTCTTTATTCCTGGAAGAGCAGATTCAAGACAGTGTGGCAGGCAGAGGTCTTCTCCCACTCTACATAGGTCTCTATCTGGGCTCTAGTCCTCAGGCAAGGCAGCAGAGCGGAGCCTTCTAAGAGAAGCCAGCTTGTCGCCCTGCTGCTGCGGTGTTTGCTCTTCTGACCAGCTGTTTGCACCCAGAGATGGAAATTAGGCTCAGGGTATCAGGGCCATGCCGTGTCTGGAGATGGACCGCGGAAGATGGGTAGCATGTCAAACTTGGGTGTCCTGGGTCATATATCTCCCTTCTCCCTAGGGTGCAAGATCAAGGCCTTACGTGCGAAGACCAATACCTACATCAAGACACCGGTGCGTGGCGAGGAGCCAGTCTTCATCGTGACGGGGCGCAAGGAGGATGTGGAGATGGCCAAGCGTGAGATCCTGTCGGCCGCTGAGCATTTCTCACTTATCCGCGCAACGCGCAGCAAGGCTGGCGGGCTGGCGGGGGCCACCCCAGGTCCCCCCAATCTGCCGGGCCAGACCACCATCCAGGTGCGTGTGCCCTACCGCGTGGTGGGGCTGGTGGTGGGGCCCAAGGGCGCCACCATCAAACGGATCCAGCAAAGGACGCATACATACATCGTGACCCCGGGTCGCGACAAGGAGCCGGTGTTCGCAGTGACTGGGATGCCCGAGAACGTGGACCGTGCACGGGAAGAGATCGAGGCGCACATCACACTGCGCACCGGGGCCTTCACGGACGCAGGACCCGACAGCGACTTCCACGCCAATGGTACCGACGTGTGTCTGGACCTGCTGGGAGCTGCAGCCAGCCTCTGGGCCAAGGCTCCCCACCCGGGACGAAGGCCACCCGCTGCCACCAGTGGCCTGCGTGGGGACAGCGCCCTGGGCGCAGCCAGCACCCCTGAGCCTTTCTACGTGGGCAGCCGTGGAGGGCCGCCCCTGCCGGACCCCAGTCCCAGCAGTCCCTATGGGGGCTCGGGCAACGGGGGCTTCACGTTTGGTGGGGACGGGCCCGGAGCCCCCACGGGGACAGCCACCCCCGAGGACTGCGATTTTGGTTTTGACTTCTTGGCGCTGGACCTGACTGTGCCTGCCACGGCTACCATTTGGGCGCCCTTTGAACGAGCCGCACCCCTGCCAGCCTTCAGCGGCTGCCCCGCGGTTAATGGGGCACCCGCGCAACCCAGCACAGGCACGCGGCGCAGCAGCAGCGGAGCCACCACCACGCCTCGCCACTCGCCCACGCTGCCCGAGCCAGGAGGACTCAGCCTGGAGCTCCCGCTGGCACGTCGAGGCGTCCCGGATCCAGTGGGTGCTGTGCCTTGGCGACCCCCGCAGAGCGCGCTGCCACCCTTCTCTGGCAGCACCACCTTCTCCACGGCCCCGTCTCTACCCAGCACAGCCCCGGCGTCCTCCACCCTGGACACTGTCACCTCGGAGGGCAACCACAAGCCATCTACCACAGCAGTGAGCTCCTCTGCATCCGCCGCAGCCCCCGGCCCACCTGCCGCAGCCTTGGCTCGTGAATGCGTGGTGTGCGCAGAAGGTGAGGCCATGGCCGCTCTGGTCCCCTGCGGCCACAACCTCTTCTGCATGGACTGTGCTGTCCGCATCTGTGGGAAGAGTGAGCCACAGTGTCCCGCCTGCCGCACGCCGGCCACCCAAGCCATTCATATCTTTTCCTAGTGCACCCCTATGACCGGGTGGCCCTGGCTCCCCCAAACAGGAGGTCCCTGGGCCGGCCTCGGGGGTGGGAGAGGGGGGCAGGGAGGGAGAGGGGCCCACGCATGTCGCAAACACCTTTAACTCCTGCAGCAGGCATGGAGGCCATCAGCTTACGGCCCAGCGGCAGCGCCTCCGTTCTTGACAAGTGACAGTATTGAGTGAACCGGTGACGACAAAGCCGGAGAATTCTCTGTTTGCACTTTTTATTAAGACGCCCTCCCTGTTCCCGGGGTGATCTTAAAACAAACAAAAAAATAACACGATATTTACAACTCTCACTGGATTTAACAGTGTGGATTCTTGTAGAAACTTCCAGAAAAAGGCAGGTGGCCTCCCCCCAACACACACTCCCTTTTTGGGGGGCAAATGTATACCATTTTGTACATCAGCCAGGGGGTGGCCAGAGGAGGGTAAGGGGAGGGTATCAGGGGTGCCCCATCAACAAATTTATAACTTTTGTTTTGTGATTTTTTTTTTTTTTTTTGGTTTTTGTTTTTTTTTTTAAATTAAGACTCAGTGTTGCAGGGTTTTTTGTTTTTTTAAAAAGGTTTTTAAAGTTTTTTTAATTGTTATTTTTACTTCATACTTCCTGTGTATATGTAGGGAATTTATATTAGATATATGTACTTTATGGAATAAATTTTAAGAACTAAAATATATTTTATTTTAAATAAAGCAACGGACCTTTAATCTTTGACAGCTAAATCACTGATTATATATTTGCTGAACTGATTTAAGGGTTTAAAAAATTGTATGAAGAGTTTTATTTTTGGACTTGACAGCCTTCTTAATAAAGTTGTTTTCCTATGTAAGCGCTGGCGTCCGCATGGTGTGGGAGGGGGACCCTGGGGACAGCCGTGCAGACCTGTGCTTGCTCTGACGCCCTCCGGCTGAGATCCAGGCCCCCCGCTCCTGACTGTGGAAGAAAACTGGGTTCACCAGGGGGGGTGGTGCATCTCTGAGTTCAAGGCCAGCCTGGTCTACAGAGGGAGTTCCAGGACAGCCAGGGCTACACAGAGAAACCCTGTTTTGAAAAAAAAAAAAAAAAAAAAAAAAAAAAAAAAAAAAAAAAAAAAAAAAAAAAAAAAAAAAAAAAAAAAAAAAAAAAAAAAAAAAAAAAACAAACGGGGCTGGAGAGATGTCTCAGCGGTTAAGAGCACTGGCTGTTGTTCTTCCAGAGGACCCGGATTCGATTCCCGGCATCCATATGGCAGCTAACAACTGTCTGTAGTTCCAGTTCCAGGCAAACACCAAGGCAAATAAATAAAATAAAGATTAAAAAAAAAAGAAAAAGAAAACAAAAAACTAGGTTTTGAGATACAGCTAGTCCTGGTGCATGCCTGATGTCCTCAGCCATAATAACAGTGCCTTTATTATATGTGAAGGCAAGCTGCCCCTGGGGAGCATCCACTCCTGAAGATACCGTGGGGTCAGAGCCCTTCTCACCCCAGGAACTGCCCTTCCCCACCAAGACAGCCCAGCTGGATGAGAAGGGAGTGACTGGAAAGTTGGATGGTTGCTGGTCAGGGGCAAGCACTGGATGGTTTAGGAAGAGCCTGGGATGTGTGACGTGTGGTGGCTGTCTATGACATCAGGGAGGGAGTGTGGGGAAGGGTGGGGGTGTCCTGTGTGCGGGAGGACATGACACTTGTACTTGCCCTCACTTGTCTTGCACTCCATGTCTTGGAGAGCCAGAGTTTAATCAGGGTCACTTAGCAGCACAGGGACTCCGCTGCATCACAGAGCCCACTCCAGCATGGGCCGCAGCTCACAAAGCTGGGAATCTGAAGCACACTGCACAGCCTGCAGGCAGCTCACAACTCCAAAGAGTCGCCTGCTCCTGGTTGGGGTCAGACATGCTCTCCCCCCAGTTGTTTCCAGCTAAGGGACCCCAGAGTGTGCCAATTTCCATCTCCTTCCTGGCCTATTTCAATGCCTGGGAACTTACATAGCAGGAGGTGAGCCACAGGAAAGCTAGGCATCTGGAAGGCTTCTGGGAGCAGGTGACAGGCAGTGGTACTCACAGAAGGAAGAGGCAAGACACCCACGTGGCATCTCCCCCCAGTAAGAAGGGAGTCAGTCCTGGGCTGGATAGATGGCTCAGCGGTTGAGAGCACTGACTGTTCTTCCAGAGGACCTGCGTTCGATTCCCAGCATCCATATGGCAGCTAACAACTGACACCATTACACAGTTATACGTGCAGACAAAACACCAATTCACAGAAAATAAAAATCTTAAAAAAAAAAAAAAAAACAAAACAAGGGGCTGGAGAGATGGCTCAGAGGTTAAGAGCACTGACTGTTCTTCCAGAGGACCTGAGTTCAATTCCCAGCAAAACCACATGGTGGCTCACAACCGTCTATGATGAGGTCTGGTGCCCTCTTCTGTAAAAACTGTATGCATAATAAATAAATAAATCTTTAAAAAAAAAAAAACCTGGAGGTTATCCCACCCGAGGGCCCCAGATCCTGTAACAGGTGTTCGAAGGAAGAGACATTAGCTTCCCGGATCATCTGACACCCACTCAGGAGGCTGAGGCTGGAGGCTGGTCAGCCTGGGCTGTATGGGAACCTGCCTCATAAGAGGGTCAGGGACTGGTTGGGGTTGTGGTTCAGCAGAGTGCTTGCCCAACATGCATGGGGCCCTGGGTAAGCCAGGCTAGCCTTCCTAGCACTGAGACAGGCTGAGACTGGGGGATCAGGAGCCAACAGTGAGAGCCAGCGAGACGCAGCCAGCCTGAACCAGCAGGGATGCGGATTCAGCACAAGGACACTCAGACCTCAGCCTTCAAGATAACAGAGTCAGTCTGTGTTCCCTGATGTCTCTCTCAGTGACTCCGCTGAGACTTTGGCCCACAGCCCTGACTAAATACTGGAGGTTGCCAGGGTGAGTGGCATGGGGAGTGTAGGTATGGCTTCAGGGTCATCCAGGGGCACGGGACAGAGCGAGATGCGGGGGGTGGGGGGTGGGGGGGTGTTGATGACAGCATCAGAGAATCTCCACAATTTGGAAGTGAAGATAATGTGACCCGAGGCTGAGGGCTCAGAAATAGGATGGCACAGGGGCAGCCTGGATGGCACTGTGACCCTGTGGCACCCCCTCTAAGGAGCTCCACCCCCTAATCTTCGCACAAGTTTAGAGAGTGACTTATTTTGATGTTTATGCTCAGAGTGTGTGGCTGTGTGTACTGGTAGAGTGGACGGTGCCACAGCACTCCTCAGAGGTCAGAGGTCAGCCCGAGGCAACAAACACACCTGCTAAGCATCTCACCAGCACTTTAATCTGTTATAATTCTTTTCTTTCTTTTTTAAAAAATTATTTTATGGGGGGCTGGAGAGATGGCTCAGAGGTTAAGGGCACCGACCGTTCTTCCAGAGGTCCTGAATTCAATTCCCAGCAACCACATGGTGGCTCATAACCATCTATGACGACATCTGGTGCCCTCTTCTGTATACTGTATACATAATAAATAAATATTTTTAAAAATTATTTTATTATTTTATATATATGTTTGCCTGCATGCCTGGGCAACACATGTGTGCAGTACCTATGGAGGCCAGAAGGGGGCATCAGGGCCCCCTGGGACTGTACACCCTCCTGCCTGTGTGCTGTACTGGCAGAGGCCAGAAGGGAGCGTTGGATGCCCACAGCTGGAGTCACAGGCGCTTGTGAATCACCTTTGGGTGCTAGGAACTGGCCGGGGTCCATTGCAAAGACAGCCTGTGCCCTAACGGCTGAGCTATCTGTCCAGACCCCTTTTTCTTTTTTAGTTTCTTTCTTTCTTTTTTTTTAGATAAATTCTCACTCTATGACTCTGGCTCAAACTCACTATGAGGTCAGGCTGGCATCCAACTCACAGACATCTGCCTGCCTTTGTCTTCTTTTTTAAAAAAATATTTACTTTTATTTCATGTGCATTGGTGTTTTCCCTGCATGTATAACTGTGTAAGGGTGTCAGATCTTGGAATTACAGACAGTTGTGAGCCACCATGTGGGTGCTGGGAATCGAACTCAGATCCTCCAGAAGTACAGTCAGTGCTCTTAACCGCTGAGCCATCTCTCCAGCCCCCCCTCTGCCTTCTGAATGTAGGAATTAAAGGAGCATACCACCTCCTTGACTAAAGGTTTAGTTTGTATGGTTGGGGGGTTGGCTCAGGGTTAGGAGTACATAGTGCTCTTACAAGGAACCTTGTGTGCTTTTCAGAATGGCCACTTATAATTCCATGATGCTTTCTTCTGGTCTCCTTGGACACACACTCACACAAAGGGCACACTTACATTTGTGTAATTTGAACATGATTTTTAAAGTTTTATTTATTTATTTATTTATTTATTTATGTCAGGCATGGTGGCACACACCTTTCATCTCAGCATTTGGGAGACAGAGGTAGGCAAATATCAGTGAATTCTGGGGTAGCTTCATCTACCAAGTGAGCTCAGGATAGCCAGAGCTACACAAGGGAAATCCTGTTTCAAAAAATAAAAGAACTTGGAAAAAAAATTCTTTAAATATAATTTTATGTGTAGTGCTGGCAGAGGTCAGAGAGGGCGTCAGATCTCCTGGAAGTGGAATAACAGTTGTGAGCTACTCAACACAGGGGCTGGTAGAACTTGGGTCTTCTGCTGGGGCAGTATCCTCAGCCATGGGCATCTCTCCGGCCCATGGCAGTGCTTTAGGGCTGTGGAGATCGGAAGACATTGTGCAGAGTCTGTTCTAAGGAATCAAACTCAAATCAGCCAACTCGGCAGCAAGCTTCTTTATTGTTGAACCATCCTGCTGGTTGGTTTCTTTTTTCTTTTTCTTTCTGTCTTTTTTTTTTTTTTTTTTTTTTTTTTTTTTTTTTTTTTTTTTTTTTTTTTTTTTTTTTTTTTTTTTTTTTTTTTTTTTTTTTTTCCAAGACAGGGTTTCTCTGTGTAGCCCTGGCTGTTCTGGAACTCACTTTGTAGACCAGGCTGGCCTTGAACTCAGGATCTGGCCACCTTCGCCCACCTACAGTGCCCGGCACTTCTTTACTTTTCAACACGGCTCAGCTGCCGGCTTCACCACCCATCTTGTTTGCTGTTCTCCAGAATTCTCCTGTCTCCACCTGACATCTCACGGTAGGATGCTGAGATTCCAACACACTCTTCCAGCCAGCTTCATGTGGATTCCAAGAGCATGGCAGGCCCTTTTCCCACCATCTCCCCAGCCCTCTTTTGACTTTGAGACAGGGTCTCTCTGAGGTTCCTGGCCTCCTGAGTGCTGGGGCTACCGGCCTATACACCATAGTTAAGCGTACTGGCTGCTCTTGCAGAGGACCTGGGTTCAATCCCCCAGCACCATGTGTAGCTCCAGTTCAAGGGGATCTGAAATCCTCTTCTGAGCTCAGTGGGCATTCGGCATGCATGCAAGCAAACACCATACACATTAAATAAAATAAACAAACCATAGCTCCAACATTTGTGAAGCAAGTGGTTCTTCGTGTGTTCAGGGCTCATCAGGGTGACACCCTATAAAACCAAACCAAACAGAGCCAAAGAGAGGCTTTCTGGGTGAGGGCACTTGATACCATCAGTCTGGAATTGAATCTGAAGACCCACATGGTAGACAGAAACAACGTTTTCAAATTTGTCCTCTGCATTTCACAAGTGTCATAGTATCCCCCCACCGACACACACATAAGAAAAAATGTGACTTAAAACACAGCAAAACAACCACTCCAGAGGCGTCCCTAGTCTCAGGGACCCGAGGACATACCACCTAAACCAAGGCAAGGACACTCTGCGTGGGATCATCTTTAACCACAGGGAACAGGACCCCACATGGAATTGTTCATAGTGGCTATAATAAAGCTAGTAAGCCACCCTGAACAGTTACAGGATCTGGCCAGTCTCTGCATCCATACACTCAGGAGATGGAGGGGTCAGCAGTTCAAGTCCAGCCTGGGCTACATAATGAGTTGGAAGGTTGGTTTGGGCTTCACATTTGAATCTCTGCACCAGCAACAAATACATTATTTCTTTTTTTATTGTTTTCTTTCTTTTGAGGTATGGTTTCTCTATGCAGCCTTGGCTGGCCTTGAACTCACAGAGTTCTGCTTGCCTCTGCCTCCCTAGTTCTGAGATTAGAGGCATGCACAACAACCATCTGACTATTTGCATTTCTTCATTATATACGTACTTGTAATTTAAATCTAGTAAAATTATTTCTTGGTGTAGTTCCCAAATGTCGTATGCAATATCCTTAAACCTAATAAGGCTCTCTGTCCACTAGGAATTAAAATGTAATAGGGAAGACTTTTACTTGCTAAATATAATTTCACGATGAGTGGTAGGGAAAGAGAGAGAGAGGAAGCCTTGGATTATACAAATATTTCTCCTGGGCCTGTGGGATGGCCCAGCCGCGAAACTTGGGTTCAATCTCCAGGACCCACATGATGAAGGGGTGACCCCGACTCGTTCTCTACCTCCCCGCGGGCTCCCACACACGCGTGTACACATACACACAAATAACGTACATTTTAAATTTTATTCATTTAGGAATTCTCTAATTCACCTGCCCTGAGCCCAGCATGATCTACACAGTAAGTTATAGGACAGCCAGACTAAACAAGGTGGGCGGCCCGGCTTCTGTCTCCCCCGTGTGGCCAGAGCTGCACATAACACCCTGCTTCCACTTCTAACACGTGCCGCGAGGTGGCGCAGTCCCGAGCTGGCCCTGTTCCTGGTCCCGCAGTGATCTTGACACTGCTTACAAGGCCCTCCTGTGATATGTCCCAGGACCCAGGGGTTCTCTTGCCCCAGACTCCAAGAATAATAACCAGAATGGGGTTTTTTTATTTTTAATATTTTTTTCCATACAACATCCCACTGTGTAGGCCTCACTATCCTGGAACTCACAGACATCCACCTACCTCAGCCTCCTGAGTGCTGGGATTAAAGATATGTGGCATTTTGTTCGATTTCAGTTGTAGCTTTCAGTAGAAGCATGTGTGGTTTTGTGTGCTGGAATCCAGGCCTGGAGTGCAATAGCTGCATGGTAGTGTACCACTCTCATCCTGGCCCTTGGGAAGCTGAGTGGAAGGATCCCTGGCAATTCCAGACCAGCTTCTGCTATTTGGTCTCAAAAACAAATATATAAAAACGATGGTCCGTCTTGGTGGCTCAGGAGGTACCTGAGTTAGGTTCCCAGACCCGATATAACAGACAGAAACTGACTCCAGACAGTCATGCTCTCACCTCCGTGCACCTGGGCACCATCCTCAACAGGTCAATACAGATAATGAATTGTTTTCACTGCCAAAGGGGCCTGGGCTGGAGCTCAGCGGTAGAGCATCCGCACAGCATGCACAAAGAAAGCCTTGGCTCCACTCCTGCGCCATATGAAGAGTGTGGTGGCACAGGCCTGTCATTCCTGTACCACAGGAACTCTGGGAGTCACTGACCTCAATTTACAGAGGGAAAAACCGAGGCTTCTAATCCACTCTGCCTCCACCCGTGTGTGTGTGTGTGTGTGTGTGTGTGTGTGTGTGTGTGTGTGTGTGTGTGTGTGTGTGTGTGTG